>JARWLC010000011.1:25931423-26093923 GCA_033318265.1 Phyllotis vaccarum
TAGTCTTTCTGAACCTGGGCTACCTCACACATAAAGATGTCTTCAGCTCCATTCATTTACCTGAGAGTTCTACAATTTCATTTTTATTAAAAGGTCAACGATATGGAATTGTGTAAATATACCACATTTTCATTGTTCATGCATCTGCTGATGAACATCTAGGTAGTTTCAGTTTTCTGGATATTGTGAATGAGGCAGCATTGAACATGGATGAGCAGGTATCTATGAAATAGATCATGGAGTCCTTTGAGGAATGTTTAAGAATGGTATAGATGGATATTGGGATAGATGTATTTCTAGCTTGTTGAGAAATGTACACACTGTTTTCCATGTGGCTGCACTGCTTGTACTCTCTCTCAGAGTGGATAAGTGTCCCCTTTCACCACATCCATGCTAGCATTTCTCATTCGGATTTGATCTTAGCATTATGACTGGAGAAAGAGGGATCTCAAAGTAGTTGTAATTTTCATTGTCCTGATAAATAGGGACATAGAATACTTGAAAAATGCTTTTCAGCAATTAATATTTCATCTTTTGAAAACTCTGTTTAGTTCCATGCCCTGGGTTTTAGCTGGCTTGTTTGTTTTCTGGATATTTGGGTTTTTCTTTTGTTTTGTTTTTTGTTTGTTTGTTTGTTTGTTTTGCTTTGGTGTAGTCTAGACACAAATCCTCTTTCTACACATATATACACACACACACTATGCACACACACACACACACTACACACACACACGTACACACATACACACACATACACACATACACACACACTACACATACACACACATATATACACACACACTATGCACACACACACTACACACACACACATACACGTACACACATACACACACATACACACATACACACACATACACACATACACACACACATACACACACATACACACACACACACACACACACACACACACCCTATGCACACACACACACACACACGTGCTATAGATATTCGTTATGTAGGCTGCCTCTCCACTGAGGTGACAGTGTCCTTTGTTGCTCAGGAGCTTTGTAGTTCCATTTTTTACTTGTTGATCATAAAGCTACAAGAAATCAGAGACCAGCAGATAGAACCCCATGCTGAGAATGAGCTATTTCCTTTGATAGAATTGTTGCCTAGTGAGGTCCCACTGATATCTCCCAAACCTTACAAGCTATTGTCAATGTTCTTGGATACTTTCCAGAATGTAACGGTAAAGCATTGTTACTGAGGACACTGAATACTTGAGTCATAGACCATGGAAAAATCAAGCTATCAGATGCTATTCAGAAACTCCATTCCCGTGCCAATGAGGAGCAAAATATTACCTACTTTCTTTCCTCTCAGATTCAGAACCATCAGTTGAGGTCCTTGACCCATTTGGAGCTGAGTCTTATGAAGCATGAGAGATGAGGATCTAGTTTCATTCTTCTAAATTTGCCATCCAGTTTGACCAGCACAATATATTGAGGCTGTGTGATTTCTTCAGTGTGTGTTGCTGGCCTTTGTAAAAAAAAAAAAAAAAAAAAGGACTGTAGTATTGTGGACTTACACATGCATCCTCAATTCTATTCAGTTATCAGTGTGCCTCTTTTTACACCATGCAGGTTTCATCACTATAATTCTAGTATAACTTCACATTTGGAATGGTGATAACCTCCCCAAATTTTTTGTTTATTTGGTATGAAGTTTTTCAAGATTATTTTGATTATCCTAGATTTTTTTCTATTTTTATAATAAGATAATGTTTTCAAGTTCTGTAAGACCTGCCTTGGAATTTTAAAGAGGATTCCATTAAATTTGTAGATTGGTTTTGGTAAGATGGTCATTTTCATGTCTGTCCTACCAACTCATCTCTATAGGAGATTTTCCATCATTTCAATTTCTTTTCTAATGGCTTAAAGTTGTAATTATAATTCCTTCGTTAGATTTATTCTGAGATATAGTTTTGAGGCTATTTCAAATGGCATTGTTTGGGACATTTCCATGATTAAAGCACAGGTTATTAAATAAAACAAACACAAATTTATTTTAAATGATTGAAAGTGTATAGTTATCTATCAAGTTAAAGTTCAAGAAAGAGAAAATGTGGAACCAAAGTAACACATTTTCTTTCTAAAACATGATGGAAGAATCATAGCTTTTATATACATATACACATATATATCATTTTTATTTTTATTTATACATATTATTATAACATTTGCATGGACATGATGCCAGCTAAATCATGTTTAAAAAATCAATTTAGAAAAACAAGAATTATTAATTTAAAATTGAAACCTTCCTTTTTGATTAGACAGAAAGGGGGAAGTGATGTGGGAATGCGTTTATGTATGCTGTGAATCTCAATCTTTAAATAAAGGAGCTGTTTTGGGCCATGGCAGGCACCATAGAAGAAGTAGGAGGAGAAATCAGAGCATAGATAGGAGAAGCAGGGTGGTGTCAGAGGCAGATGAGCTGAAGCCGCCCAAGAAGAAACATGTAAGGAGCACAGGTGAGCCATGGGCCACGTGGCAGACAGATTAATAGAAATGGGTTGAGTTAAGATGTAAGAGCTAGCTAGCAATGTGCCTGAGCCATAGGCCAAACAGCATGAACTTAATAGAAGCATCTGAGTCGTTTCTGGGGTTCTGAGTGGGCGGGGGGCTAAGGGGTCTCGGGCGGCAGGTGTGTGGGTCCAGGCCCCTGGCCGCCTGGGATCCGAAAAACCCCACTACTACACATGGGCTTTCTCTTCTGTTTCTGTTTGTGTGGTTGCCTCTTCTGTGAGAACACGTGCTGTATTGATTATGGGCCTGCTCTACTCTAGCATGACCTCATCTCCACTAATTACAACAGCAATACCATTTCCAATAAGGCACATAATCAAATTCCAAGAAGGACATATATTTATCATGTGTCAGCTGAGTTTATGAAATCTCAAGGCTAGCTGTTTTCACTTGGGAGTTCTATAAAAGTATTAAGAAGTAAATACTTTTAATAAAGTGTTGTAGCGAGTTCGCCGGTCCCGTGCAGGCAGAGGTCCCAGACCCACAGACCTGCCGCCGGAACTGCTTATCCGCCCGCCGCCCGGGTCCCCAAGAAACGACTCAGATGCTTTATTAACTTTATGCTGTTTGGCCTATGGCTCAGGCACATTGCTAGCTAGCTCTTACATCTTAAATCAACCCATTTTTATTAATCTGCGGGCCACGTGGCCCGCGTGGCTCACCCGTGTCTCTTTACATGTTGCTCCTTCGGCGGCTTCCGCGCGGTCTCTCTGACTCCACCCTGCTTCTCTCACCTAAGCTCTGATTCTCCTCCCACTTCCTCTATGGTGCCCGCCATGACCCATAACAGCTACTTTATTTAAAGATACAGCACACACAAATGCATTCCCACATCAATAAAGTGTAGTTCCTTTCAAAAAATAAGAATAAAGACTATATCTCAGTTTGTCTTATATCCTGCCCACTATTAAATCCAGATAGAGACCATAAGAAAGAAGTTAACAGAACATAAACATAACATAAACATACATTTAAAAAAATCTCTTAAAACACAATATAAATTCAGCAAAATATAAAATTAAATAAATGGTACCGCATGACCAAATCGTATCTTTGCTAGAGACGCATAACTGACTTATGGTCTGAGTATTGATTAATGGAACATATGAACTTAGCAAAATAAAGGGTATAATTACATTATGAGCCCAGCATAAATGTGAATTATTTGACAAAATCTGCTAAGATATCTCAACAAATTACAAAAGAAAAAAATAAATTCCCCTAACCTGATAAAGGACACCTATGAGAATCCTGCTGTTCACTGCAGTTGTATATAGTTTCCTTCCAAGAGTAAGATAAGATTTCCACCCCACCATTCCTCATTCACACACACACACATACACACACTCACACACACATACTCATACATACATACACACACATACACTCACACACACAGACACACACATGCACACATATTCACACACACATACATACACTCACACACATACACACACACTCATACACACATATATACACTCACACACATAAATACACACAGGCACACACATAGACAAACATATACACACACTCACACATACATACACACACATACACACACTCATACACACACACACACACACACACACACACACACACACACAGGCACACACCACACACCCACCCATAAGCATTTGTTAAAGTCATATAGATAAAAATGAATGGAAAATAGAAATATTCACTTTTCCAACTTTTTTTGGTTTTAACATGTGAACGCAGATAAAATTAAAAGGTAAAGGTTAGTTAATTTAAAGCCATATTTATCAAAAACCCAAAAGAGTAGAAGATGCCATTGACCTGCAGCACAGTTTTCCAAGTCAGTAGAAAAACTAGAGGAGACAATAAGGTTGTCAGGTTATAGATCATTTCAAATGACTTTTGATGACAGCTCATTCTAGGCTTTTGGTATTTAACTCTGAGGACATGCTAAGACCCGAGTGATATTGCTTTATGAAAAATATCACTATTCCCATCAATTTATGTAAATATCTTTCTCAGCACTTGCATTTATAAAAATTAAAACCCCAAAACAAAAGTTATGCTGAGTTTTGTCTTTACATAAATATGTAATATTCATTAACAGATACTAGTATTAATTTAGGAGACCTGATCATTCAATTGATATACAACTATAAAAAATCTTGCCTTATCATTCAATAATATCTTTTATATTGGGGATGCTATAGTACGAGGTTTCTGGCCCTGACTTTCAGGCCTAACCTCAAGGTTTAGGCCCGCAGACCCACAGACCCACAGAGACACACAGATGCTTATAATAGTTTTTAGGCTGATTGGCCTAAGGCCCAGGCATATAACTTGCTAACTCTTTACCCTTCATCTAACCCATGACTCTTATCTTGTTCAGCCATGCGGCTCGGTACCTTTTCTCAGAGCAGCATAGTTGTCCTCTGCTTCTTCCAGCTTCTCCCTGGCATTCTGCTCTGTGCTTCCTGTTCTCAGAGTTTTCTTAGTCTGGTAGCCCTGCCCACACTTCCTACCTGGCTTTGGCCAATCAGTGCTTTTTATTAAACCAGTGGATGGGACAATTATTTACAATGTAACAACATAATCTCCCACAGGGTGCATTTTGTTTATATGTTAGCTTTATTAGTATAGAAAGCTCACCTAGAATTCTAATAGAGTCATACTTACTCAGTTTAAGTTTTATTTAAATTTTTATAAAGTTTTAATGCTAAAAATTCCAATAATGTGATCAATAAAGTTTTAGCATTAAAATATACTACATTGGTATAAAATATATTGTGGAAGAAAAACTGAATGAAATAGAGCTGTACTGGAAAAAATTCAAGGTAAAGAATTATTAACACAAAGCTAAAAGTAGAGCTTGCTTGTATATTTTTAATTGAATGTGCATAAAAATAAATTACTGGTGTTCATGTTTATTTATATCCATATGAGAGACGAGTTTCACAGTTCTACTGTTGTATTTACAGTCTGTTCCAAATCACACACTTTGCAGCTAATTAAATTGACATCTACACTAGTAATTTTTAATACCCAATACGATGTAATCTACCCTAGCACAGAAGCTCCTCAGTCTCTCTGCCTACCTTTCCCACTACTTTCTCCCAGCCCCTGAGTTCTCAGCTGGGCCATACTCCTTTTTCAGAACCTGGCTTTAAGACATTTTGCTAGCCTCTTGGAAGAACCTGCAATGAGAGGACAGTAGTCAACCACACACAGGAAATGTCAAAGGCCCGATGGTTTCACTAGTGAGTACCATAAAATATTTAAGCTGGAAATAATTCCAATAAATATAATTTTATAGAAGAGGAAGGATTATATCATTTGTGTTATATTTTGCCTCAATATCAAATCCAACAGACACCCAAAAAGAAAAAAATATATCAGAATATTACTTTATAAACAGAGCTGCACAAACTTCTCCCATTCGCCTATTCTCAAGCCGCTGGGCACATCTTGCAGGTGCTAATATGTGTTATATAAATGAGAGGCTTGATGGAACAGAGGGAGAGATGGTACAGAGCATCTTAACTCCATTTCTTTACGACTCACCTTTAAAAAAATAAAGATATCTTTTACTTAATTATTTTTATTTCATGTGCACTGATGTGTGTATGTCTGTGTGAGGGTGTCATATACCTTAAAACTGGAATTACAGACAGTTGTGAGCGACCATGTGGGTGAATTGAACCTGTCTCCTTTGAAAGAGAAGCCAGTGCTATTAAACACTGAGCCATCTCTCCAGCCTCATGGCTGACTTTAAACATATTGGTAACTTAGGAACATTACCCTATGTCTCTCAAAACAGCCTAATTTCTTCTCATTGCCTTGCTTGGCCTCTGTTTGCCCCCAAAGCTCCTGTTTCCACCAGTAACTACCTAAAAGAAGCACTCTCTTATCTCCAATGTTCTTGATGCAGTTGGGAGTTTGGAACTTGATGTGTATTTTCTCATCAAAAGAAATATTCCAAGGGGCAGTTAGGTAGAACCTTAGAATCTGCCCAAATGTAGAAAATATAAGTAGATACCTACAACAAAAGTAAATTCAGTCCTAGAAAAATAAAAACATTCAGAATGCCACACATTTTTTCGCAGATAAAATTCCAAGCTTTGGTCTCAAAAAGTGTTTCTTATAAAGTATGTCTGTCTCTCTCTCTGTCCTTCTCTCTGTCTGTCTGTCCTCTGTGGCTGTCTGGACAGACGGGAAGTAACATTTGTTCAATGTATCCCTGCTGCAGGCGTCATGTTCATGTTATTAGCTGTATCATTGTAGCCCTGCAACTCTATGTTACACACACACCTCCACTCACACAGGGATCATATGCTTGCTCAGGAGTCTGTGTGCCACTGAATGTCTGCAAAGGATCCTGGGCCCACTTGAGCACCGTACACACCTGGTAGGTGCGGAAATAGCTGGAATGAATGATCCAGAATGGCCTCGTTCATAAAGCGGGTAGTTGGCAGGCCTATGGCTGAAGTGCCTTAATTTCCCTCGAGCAGGTTAGCGCATATTCTTGGCTGCAACCTAAAAGAGGTTGTATCAATGAAAGCCGCACAGCCTCTTGAAGCACGATTTCCATCGCAAGCCATCATCACTTCCGTTCTATTTGTCAAAGCAAGTCAGAAGGAGAGACTTAAAGGGCTGTGAAATAAGTCCCACCCCTTGTGAGAAATAATGATGGTGATGGTCGGCATTTTTAATGTATCATACAGACAGGATTCCACTGTGCACAGTCCACCTAAGGAGCTTGGTCGGAAGTGGATTCCTGTGGCATATAGTTTTACTCAGGCTCATTTGCTTCTCTCCTGACCAGATCAGGGGTGTCTGCTTCTATTACACTCATTATTTTCAGACTCTAGATAAGAAGGGATTCTCTATATATGAGGCCTTAGATAGTCACCACTAAGGAAAATGCGTAGCTCTCCCATCCTCATTTCTGAATTCAACACCAGGCTGGACAAACTCACTTCAACAAAGGCAGACCTTTTATTAGAGGTCAGAGAGAAGGCTGTAACCGGAGGGATTACTCAGCACACAAGCCTTTCCCAGGAAAACAACTGTTAGCCTGTCAAGGCAGGGAAAACTCTTATTAGACTGTCGAGCATCCCTCCACTTTTGCTGCTGAAGAATGCAATACACATTTCGCTGCAGACCATAAATTAAAAATTCAACTGGAAGGGAGTGCAGCCTACTGGAGGGAGGTGAAGATGGACCCCTACATCAAAGCTGTTCCCAGCCAGAGTGTTCAGTATTTCAAATCCCATTACCTGCACATCTGTTGGGTCCTTTTGATCATAACTCTTCACTAAGCAAAGTGATGTGAGAGGGAGGGCTCACTAGGTCTTCAGAGAAAGCAAGCTTTTCTCATTCTGTCTTTTTTCTCCCCAGCCCTGAGGCCTGGCTCCTTTTTATCTACCTAATGATTTTCCAATTTTAACCAGCAGTGCTAAGGGACTGCAACCATCATGAGGCTTTGATGGGATTTCTCTGAGTCAAAGTCAAAAGGAAAGCCTGTATCTATACTACAAAGAGGCAGACTGGTCTCCACAGAGCCCAGTGAACTTTGTATGCATTCTTTTAAGCCAGAGTTAAAATAAAACACATGCAAATATGTGTTGGAGTGGGTTTCTCAAGAAAGAGAAATCCCAATCCATGGGTCCACATTCTTAAAATAATCAAATTCCAAGAAATACCCCTTTATGCCTCGTGTTCCCCAAATGTTCCTGCCAATCTGAATGAATGGTTGGTTTCCACATTTTGCATCCTAATCTGTCTATTGGGCATTAATTTATACAGAACTATGATTTTTAAGTAAGATGGAGAAAGAAAATTTGCCACTAATTAAATTGTGGGCAATGTGGAGAAGTCTGCCACGCTCTTCGAGGCTGTAGGTCTTGTTTCTCTCCTTCTGTATATACGGTCTCGTCAAAGTCTCCTCTAACTAGTCTTTCTGCTGCTAATTAGCATCAAATTGTTAGGAATTTGGGGTGTATATTGAGAATCCTCCACAGACAAGAATCATCTACTAGGGATCATGCTGTTTATCTGGAGTCCCCATCAAACTCTAGCATTTTCCTACCTAGAACACATTTCTTGTCAATGTCACAAGACTCCTCTCTTATCTGGGAGAAACTAACTGTAGATTTTGTCATCTCCCCTCCCGAGTCTGCCCAAATCCTGAAGAAAAGAGAGGAACAGTTAGCTAGATTCTCTGGCCACAAATATCCTGACATAGGTTTCTGATATATGTCTTCTTGGAGAGGCAGTCTCTCCCCCGACAGCTACAGATAGTGTTTCTTAAAATGGTTTTCTTCAATCTCTTAGTAAATGTGTGTGGTGCTCTTGCATGTTGCTGTCCCTGGAGTGGATGCTGATATCAGAGCAGTATCTAATGCCAGTCCAAGTACATTTGTACAGTGGGTCCTGGCTCCCAGATCTATGTATTCAACCAACCTCTGATCAAAATGTGTTGTAATCCTCTGTGTTAAATATGTACAGATATTCTTCTGTTTTTATTTTTCCATGAGCAATACAGTATGACAATCATTTGCAAACTGTATACATTGTATTCTGTGTTATAAGTAACCGAGAGGTGATGTAGAGGATCTAAGAGGGTGTATACAGGTGGAGGGACTGGAGCATCTGAAGATTTTGCTACCTAAATGGGTTCTAGAATGCATCTGTTACAGATAAGAGAGGTGTCTGAGTGGAGTTCTGAGACAAGGGAGAAGAAAGTGATACAGATGCTGATCAGATAGAGAAGATAAGGTTTCAAAAGGCTTTTTAGAAGGTTTTGGTTGGCTTGAAAGTGACCGTTGGCAGGGGAGGAGAGGGAATACAGCTTATAAAACCAGAGCCTTCTGAGGAAGAGCTGGGGCTTAAAGGAGTTCACCAGATGGTGTAGATTTACTGGAGGGAGTAACATGCTAATTCCTGACCCCTCTTAAGGTTCAGTATCTCAAAGAGTGGTGTCTTAAGGGAAACTGAAGCAGCATGGCGACTCGCAAATGTTTTCATCCTTTTTTATCATCTTATTTTAAACAAGGAAATCCTGTCAAGATGATTTTTAGCCTTATTCCTTTGATAAATATTACCCTGCTTCCAGAGTGGCTCTAGAACTAACTTCTAAATAATTCTTGTCTGCCTTAGCCATGAAAATCACCCATGCTCCTGCTCATCTGCTTAAGGGTTCAGACAGAAAATATTTTTCATGAAAACTATAGCAAATTATATGTGGGTAATAATGGAATTCCTTTCTATTTAATGTGTCCAGAATCATAATAGCAATAGGCTAAGTACTGAATGCAAATCCCAATTGAATTTTTGTTTGCTGACAATACCAAGCCTTCTAACATCACTTCTAAATAAATCTCCATGTTCACCCCCCTTTGAGTCAACTCTGGGTATCAATCAGTGCAGCTCCCTGATGAGCTGCCACAGGAAGTAATTCCAAGCAGTCTCTTAGGCTGCTCTTCACTACATGTTGGTTTGATCAGGAGCTGCACCTTGTTTTAAATATACTTGATATACACAAAATGAAGTGCAATTGGCTGTACTAGAAAAATTGAGTGACTTATTACCTTGCTCTCATCCTGTTTCATGTCTTGGCTGTTTTCTAAAATGAGATTGCATTGTGTTTATATTTTTCAAACAGAGCAAATACACATGAAAATGCTTTTTAGGTGATAGAATGTTAATTAGCATCAGCTACTAAATTCACAGCAATGTAGAAAACTTCTCAAGGACTGTGAATTCACTTAAAAAAAATACAGTCAATCAGTCCTAATGGTTGATGTTACTAAACACACCAGAAAGTAGGTGTTGTCAGCCAGGAAGATGGCAATTGCACAGGTCTCAGCAGTGAGCACCACCTCCCCATTCAAAGGAAACAGAGCAATTGTAAGCAAAGTGCTACCAGGCACTCTAGTATCTAGAGAAGAGGATAGCTCTCATTTCTTCATAGTCCCCTCTCATTTTATAGTAGGCTTTAGTTCTTTCTGTCTAGAAATGCCCAGAGGCATTGCTTATCTTTCCCCAGGGGCCCTGGTGGGAATTTGGCTCTAATGACCTAATATATAAATTGAATGCCCCTGCTTGCTAATTTTCTCAGTCTCACATTTAGTTAGCTTCTTCATAAAGAACTCTGCACTATAAATCTGCTGAGAAGTGCCTATTTTTCCTAAGAAAGTGAAGTCTAGCATCTTCTGACACACTTACAGATTTTAGACCAAGACAATACTTTTCTATGAAGGAGTCTTTTTCTTATATGAAAAGAATTTTTATAGCCCTCCAGCACTCGGTAGATTGAGGTAAGAAATAAAACCTTCAAGAAATGTGAGCTTAGCAACCTCTGGGAGACACACTTACCCTATACCAAAGAGAGGAAAAGAATACATTCTCAGTGTGCTTAAGTTTTCATCTGAGCACTCACATTTGGATCATACTTCTCATTGTGAGCTTTGTAGCCTGAAATATTGCACAGGGTGTTGTATTGCAAAGGCACACTCAGTTGCATCATTATCCCAACTAACTGTCATACTTGCATTGTAGAAAACATCTTATTTCCTGCTTTATAAGGAAACCAAAGCTTAAAAGGGGAAGATGTTGAGTCCAAGGTTATAATGTCAGGACTCAATCCAAGTCTTCTGGGAAATTTCTGCTACTGTTTCAAAATTAGAAGCCTGACTTTAGGTCACAGGCCATGACCCGTGGGATAGAAATGATCTACAGATGACAAAGACAGGTACTGCAGAGGAGCAAGCAGAGCTCTGAAAAACTAGTACCTATGTATTCTATATTACTCTCCTTGCCTGATCTCATTTAAACATCATCTCTTACTCTTAGTTTCTCTGGGGTTTCAGCCATTTTAATCATTTCCCCAAAGTCTCTAGCTCACAAGTGGTGAAGCTACTCTGACAATCCCAGACTTTCCGAGCCCCAATGCACGTTCTTCTCATTGCACTGTAAATCCCAGTGTGTTTATATATGTAGTAGTAGGTGTTCAAGGGCAAAAGCAAGGGAAGTTGTATGCCTCAGTTGGGGTCCTTAAGGACCCAGTCTTTCCATTTCCTTTCCAGTCCCATGTGACAGGCTGACATGTTCTTCTGCTTTCTGCAGGGTGTGTGGTGGTGGTGTCTGTGATTGAACAACTGGCTGAAGTTCACAACTCCTCGGTCCAGGTTGCAATGGAGAGACTGTGCAGCTTTATGCCTGGTAAATCTGCCAGGGTCCTGGTGTTCTGGGTCTGCTTGTCTTCTCCTCCTTGAGCCATCAAGAGGGAGATTGCACCCTGCAGAGGCTTATGGTGGGGTGGGGGTGGGAGTGGGGCTGGGGGCAAATTTACTTGTGCTTTTCTTAGATTCATATTCTCATGATTGAAGTAAAATGCCATCTTAAAGTAGTTTCTATATGATATTCTTTATCATGGCAGACATAACTGAAGCCATATAGGGAGAAAATATTAGTATGTCACAATAATAATGATTTTTCCCACCTGATGATAATCATCATTGTTGACAAACAAATCTCTCCTGCCTGCCAATACACAACCAGTCAGAGGCTTAGTATTAATTACATCTGTTTGGTCTATGCATCAGGCTTATAACTAACTTGCTAATTCATCTTAAACTAACCCATTTCTATTAATCTATGTATCATCACACATCTCATGGCTTTACCTGTGTTCTATTGCATCTTGCTCCCTGGTGGCTTGCAGCATCTCCCAGACTCTGAATTTCTTCTCCCTGCCTTTTTCTTTGATTTCCTGGCTGGCTTATATTCTATCTTGCCATAGGCCAAAGCATCTTCTTCATTAACAAATGGTAGCAACATATATTCCCAGAATACAGAAAGATCATCCCACAGTACATCTTAGATATTAAGAAGTCAATGAATAAGTATTACTTGTATACACATTCACAGATAGACACAGTCCTTCTAATAAAGATGTTAGGCTATGAGGATTCCTTATCTCAAAACCTCCATAGGAAGGTATCATATTGAGATGCCCCTTTCATTTCATCTGGGTCCCAGTTAACTTTCTCATCCAGTCTGCAAACCCAGGAACTGATGAGTACTTTAGAAAGCTGTGTTTGTTTTTCAGACTTAGCATAAAGAAAATACTCAATTTTCTGTAGACATACTATGTATTTGGGAGTAAAATTTTCTTTTTCTTAGTACAAACTAATTCACCAAGAAGGTTGACATTATTTTTCTGTTAAGTATAATATCCATTCAAATAGTGATTATATCTTTTATTTATATGTTACTCCATGTTAGTAGCAAAAATAATCATTTTCTGAGAATTTCATTATTCCTTATATAAATGTAGAGGATAAAATATTTACAACTCAAAAAGAAAGACTTAGAGGGAATAGTATACACACACCTGCTTATAATGTCCCAGATGGATCATTGTAAAGATCTTAATATATTTATATCACAGCTTTTGTGAAATTAAATCAGAGCAGATACACTGGAAACACCTCCTGTTTTTGTCTGCCCCAATTCTATTTTCCACCAACTCCCTAGAAGGAGAAATGAACTCAGTGGATATTGTTTCTGCAGGATTTCACATTTACATATTCAGTAATATGGATCTATAGGTAAGTTGTCATTATTTTGTTAGCAGTTTTCAGAACTATTTATGGGTAAAACAAAACAAGTGTAGAAACCATATAAAATGAATGTATAGTTTTCTACTTTTGAAAGATAAACTGTTCTGGAAAAAAAAAAAACCCTCAGTTCAGAACTGATGGAAGCAGATCCAGAGATCTACAGCTAAGCACCAGGCCAAGCTCAGTCCAGTCAAAGAGATGGAGGAGGGATTATATGAGCAAAAGGGTCAATATCATGATGGAGAAACCCACACAGACAGCTGAACCAAGCTATTGGGAGCTGACTATGAATTGACCACAGTCAATCTGCTTCTGCTTCTCTGGCATCTTTGGCATATCTGCCCTGTTCTTCCTGTTCCCAGAGTTTTCTTTGTCTGGTAGCCCTGCCCACACTTCCTGTCTGCTTTGGCCGATCAGCGTTTTTATTAAAACAGTGGGTGGGACAGTTATTTACAGTGTAACACAATCCCACTACAGACCACTGGGGAACCTACATCCTGCATGGCACTGAAGTAGGCCCTCTGAATGTGGGTAAGAATTGTGTGGCTTGGGCAGTTGATGGGGCCTCTGGCAGTGAGACCAGGATTGGGCTTTTTGGAGCCCATTCCCTAGGGGATACCTTCTCAGTCTTGATTTGGGGGTGGGGGGAGGAGGAGGAAACTTGTTCCTTTCAACTTGTTATGTTATATTTTGTTGACTCTCCACAGGAGGTCTTATGCTCTTTGAGGAGTAGGATGGGGTGGGGAGAAGGGAAGCTGATGGTTAAGTGGGAGGAGGGGAGAAAGGGGGAACTGTGGTTGGTATGTAAAATGGAAAACAAAAGCTTTTAAATAAGAAACTTTTTTTAAAGAACCCAGTTCAGAAAGAACAGATAATTAGCCTCCCCAGAGGTCCCATCCACATGTTCCATATAATCTTTTATCCACTTTTATTCATCTGCAAAAGAAAACATCTAAAATTTGTAGTAACTGTTTTTAAAATTTTATTTGTTTTTGTTTTGTTTTAGTTTTAACATAACTAACTATCTTCTTACCTTTGTTTTACATTTCTGATTTGTCTCCCAGGTCTATTACAATCTACAACTTAGCGTTTTATCTTTCCTTTCCTATATAACTTAGCTCTGAAGTAACATTTCCCACAGCCTGAGATTTCCTGACTTCATGTATGCATGTGGTGTAATTGAACATGTTTCTTCTGAGCTCTGTGATTTCTCAGTATTAGATCCTAGATCAAGAGCTCAGACACTACGATTTGATTCCTTTGGCAAAATGATACATGGTATTCTCTCTCTCTCTCTCTCTCTCTCTCTCTCTCTCTCTCTCTCTCTCTCTCCCTCTCTCTCTCTCCCCTTCCCTCCCTCCCTCTTCCCTGTCCTCTATGTAATTCCAGCAGCTGTTGATGCTTCATTAATTAATTGATATATATACATATGTATATATTTGACCTATTTCCTCATTATCTTATTTTAATATTTTCCTATAGTGTCTAGTTCAATTTGAAAAACACATACTTTATTCTTAGCAGTTTCCAAGGGAGTTCATTGGTTTTATACTATCATCCCAAAGTAATCATTTTCTTTAAAATGTTACAAAGTCATGATTTAAACATACCTGAGAGATTTCAGTCAATTGTAACCATTATCCAATTGAAGCTCAAATAACTCCTTCTTTGAGTCAGAAACTACTTTTCAATTTGATGATGAGCTCAGATAACCCCAGGCTTCTGGCTTTCTCAGTAACTGGAATAGCTGTATATTCTAGCTATGTCTTGAATACTCTTGGGGCTAGAATTCAGTTATTTTTCTTAGAAATCTAGGTTTTTAAGTGACAATTTCTACATTAAGACTAATGCTTGGGTGCTCATGAATCCTAATTGTACTAATAGTCAATCTTTCTTAGTCTCTTCTGTGGACAGGAATTTAAAAGACATGCATATACACTTATATGTACGATGTTTCACATAAATACAATGAGTTCATGGTGCCACTTCCAAGTCAAATCCCAAACACCAGTATTTTTCTTAATTACTTTTGTTTCTTGGTTGGTGTCTCTTACTTTCTTGTAAAGTCCTAATCGTCAAAGTGATGGGTAGAACTAATTAGCACATAAGTTCCCATTTTTCTGGCCCTTACAACATACTAACAGTCCACAATACCAGTTCCAGTATAATTTTCTATTTCTTATTTCATGTAGTTCACATTTTTTGAGAGCAGTTAAGATTAGCTTTTGTATAGTTTTCTCATTTATCCACCTTTTAAAAGCATTGACCTGTATGATCTGAGCATATTGCCATTTGTTTAAAATACCCTCCAATCACCAACTGTAAGACTCGTAGCCACAGTGGGTGTCCCACTAGTAGAAATGATCCTTAAAATTCTTTCCTCAGAAAGACTCTTAGGAAAAATAGCCCCTGAACTTTTTTCATGTTGATAGTAGGCTGCCTGCAACCTTTAGACTTGAAAGCAGTAAATTTTGTGGCTATAAATCCTTGACTGTGGGCCTCTCGAGATAGCTCAGTAGATAGGAATACTTGCCACAAGTCTCAGTTCCAATCCCTAGCAAACATAAAATATTGCACCACCTGTTATTCAAGTGGAGATGTCATGACAGGAGGATCGCTAGAGCTAGCTGGCTACCAGCCTGGCATTCAGATTGGTGGAAAACCCTGCCTCAAAGAAATAAAGTGGAGAGAAGCAGAGCAGAACTGGCTTCCAGGCATGCTCATAGATGTGTGTACCAGCATACCAGCATGTGTACATTAGCATGTGTACATGCAGGTAACACATACAAACACACACACACACACACACACACACACACACACACATATATATATAAATAAATGTACACCCCCAAATCCTTGATATACAATTTTTTTCATGAAACTTAATTATGAAAGTGTCAAATGTGGGGCAAGTAAGAAGGCTCAGCAGTTAAGATCAATTGCTCCTTTTGCAGAAGATCCAGGTTTAGTACTCCGAACCCATATATTAGGCAACTCACAATAGTCTGTAACTCCAGTTCCAGGAGCTCCAAGGCCCTCTTCTGACCTCCCTGGGCACTAGGCGCACACATGGCGCACATACATACATGCAGACAAAAATATGCATACACATAAAATAAAAATAAATAAATATTTCTAAAAATAAAAAGTAGATTTGTGTTGATCTAGTTTTCCTTTTCCTTGCATGTCACTTGTTTGATAAGCATTTCAAAGTTACTTTTATGTCTGTTTTCTTTGAAAGCAGAACGTGTTTCAGTGTTCATTACTAAATACTCATATTCTCAAGCATGCAGTGCTTTCAAGTATATGCAATTTCCTAACTGAAGAAAAGACTTTTTATGTCTTCAGTTTCCTTGTTTGGGGTTTCTTCAGGGATTTCCACTTGTTCATATATTGAGTCTACATTGTCTGTCTGATGCTTTCCCTCCTTTAGGAATCTCTTTCTGTGTCTCTGTGTTGATGTGCTGAGTGCCAGGGTGGAACCCAGGGTGGAACCCGTGTACACTCCCTGGACTGTAACCCACACTGTCTTCCTGTCTTATCACTAAACGTCTTCCTCCTTCCATCTCTGATTTCTCTCAGGCCCTGGCTACTGTTGTCATTTGCTCTGTGTTTATTCTAGTTTAAACTTCATCTCCATCATTTCTATTCTTTCCTGATTTTTTTTTTTATCCCATGTCTGAGTTTTCCTAACTTGGATTTCTTTTCTTCTTTCCTGTCCTATATCGTTTATTAACAACTCTCATTTTGAAACTCTGTCTTAATCTTTTGGCAAGGTTTCTGCCATGTTTTTACTATCTCTAGGAATGTTATTCTCTTTTTCCCTTATAATAGCTTTGCATGGGAGTTGACCCAGATACATTTATTGCTTATTTTTTCTGTGTATGAAATTAGTCTTCCAAAACTCTTAAAAAGAGGGGTCACGAGATAGCGTTTCTGAGTGCTCAGAGTGCCATCTTGTTGCCTGTTGCTTGTTGCTCAGTTTTTATGCATCTTTCCCTTGCCCCCTTTCACCTGGAGTCTCCCTCAACTCTATTTTTAAGCATCTCAACAGCCTCTGTGGGGAATGGGCCCTGCTCACTAGGATCTGGGGGTCCTGTTCTCAGAATTTATGGCTATCAAATTTTTCTAACTCCTAATACTTGTGATTTCGAGTGCTATGGGGGAAAAGTCCCAGGCTCAGTTGCTATCCTCTGGTTGGCTCATTCAGCAGTCCAGTCAGCACCTGACACTTCTGGGCTCTCTACATAACACTATGCTGTGTTCATCAGGTTTCTAAATTTGTTTGAACTGTTTTCTGTGGACTTTACTAGCCAAGTACTTTGGTGGGAGACAGCAAAGAGTCTCCAGATCTCTACTGCTTCCTGGCTACCTTTCCAGTATTCTCTCCCCGCTGAAGGCTTTAATTTTGCATCAATAGTTACTCATTGCTTTGTAACATTCTGTTTTCATTCAGCATTATGTTTTTGAAGTCATGCCCATTAAGACTATTCCTCAGTTGTTATTTATCATGTAAACATCCTGCAACTTTGTTTTATACCCTTATTATTGAACATTCAGAATCTGTCAAAAGTCTTAGTGCTTTAGTTTGGTATGGTTTGAATGTGTCCCCCAAAGATTCAAGTCTCCTCAGTGGCCGTATGGTATGTGTCAAAGCCTAACACAGGTGATACAGCCGTGGGCATCACCCTAAGAAGGAGGGACTAATGCTGATATTAGGAAGAGAATTTGCACCGAAGAACAGGTTAGGAAAAAAAAAAAAAAAAAAGATGTGCTAGGCATTTTAGCACATACCTGCGGTATCAGCTATTTGGAGAGTGAAGGTCGTGTGCAACATACTGAGGCATTATCTCTATTAAAATGAAAAGCATTTGTGGAAGTCAGTGAGATGGGATTCTAGGTAAAGGTGCTTCTAGCAAAGACTGATGGCCCAATTGAATCCCCAGAACCCACATAAATGTGAAAAGAGAGAATTGTCCCTGAGACGTTAGGGAGTTGTCCTGACCTCACATGTGAACTGTGGCACCTGTGTCCCCCTCATGTCATGCACGGGCATTTCTCTCTCTCCCCTCCCTTTCTCTATCCCTCTCTTACACACACACACACACACACACACACATGTGCACGCACGCACGCACGCATGCACACACGACAGAAAGAAAGAGAGAAAGCAACCCAATTTTTTTTAAAGAAACAAGATTTTAAAAAGCCTCATCCTCTTGTTCTGGCTCCCCTGTGTCAGTGCTTAATCTCTCTTTCTCCCTCTCTCCCTCCCTCCTGTGAGTTCTTACTCCCTCCTGCTGTAAGTTGTTGCAGAAAGAAGGCAGAAATGAACAAATTAGACTACCTCATCTTAGCCTTTTTGTCTCCCAGTTTGAGAGCTGAGTGAAAATCTCTCCATGAAGCACACGCCCCACACACTAGTTACAGTTACAGTGACATACTTCATATCTCTGGGTTAAAGAGGAAAACATTGCTAGCATTTTCCAAAGGAGGTGTCCTCGGGGAGTCACAGCTATCACTAACCGTGCCCTTGTGCTTCCAGTCATGTTTCCACACAACTGGCTCAGTGTCACATCGGACCATTTGCACCTTGACTTTGAATTTGCTTTTTCCAGAAAAGTTTATTGTGTCCAAAGGTCACAGAGGGGCCTTCTATTGAACCAGAAACTGGCCTGTTACAGGGGGAGCCAAGCAGATAATATGAGTTTCGGGGCTGTGTTTCCTACTCAACTGGAGAAACTCCAGTAAATAAAAAAGGTATTGAGGGTCATTTTGGTCTTATCAGAAACTGTTGGACTTTTGGATGGAAACCAGTACTGAAATTCAGCTCAAATAGTCACTCCACTTGACAGACTTAAAGACACGTGTGGCATTTCGTTCTGATTTATTGGCTGTGAAAAACGTGCACAAAATGGCTGTTCCGGTTATATGGAACAATGAGAAGAGTATCTCATGGCTAAGGATTTTTCCTAGATAACGTTCAGTGTCTCCTTAGAGCTAATGTTGGCTTCTGCATAATAATCCAGAAGCAGAAGGAATTGATAAGCACATAAACACACAATCACTAAAAATGATTTCTAAGTACTCTCTTTGTCCCTAAGCTAAACAAACACAACATCCCTAGCCTTTGGGGACACAGCATGGGAGCCTTATTGTGGGTAGATCTTAGGCCTTTCAATGCCTGAAAAGACTAACATTTCGCACTGTGCAGTGTCTTTCTGACCTTCCCTTTCACCTCTAGCTCCCACCAGTAAACATTTTAGGATAATCTCGGAATCATCAATGGGGGAAAAGGTATGAAGTCATTGTGGCCAGCAGTCAACAAAACCACACTTTCTGAGTGTTATGCCTGGTCATTCATTCAGAAATTCTTCCTTGGCCACCCATTCCAAAATCCTATCTCCATTAAATATGATAGCTAAGAACTAATGTAGTCTTAAAACAAGTAAAGCTACACATACATCCAATATGATGTCACAGAGCTAGCAACAAGGATAATTGTTCTCTGTGCTTCAAGATATCCATTAACAGTTAGTGTTTAAACCCACTTTGCCTAAGGTAGGTAGGGTAACAAATAAAATGTCCTTAGCATATTCAAATGTACATTACAAATAACATTGGCTTTTGGAAAGAAAAAAAAAGCTTTCAGTTTAACCATTGACTACTCCTGTGGCCTTGGGCTCTCTTATGCTTGGTGCTCCTGCTTACAGGGTAAGGGTAAAGACACTCTCTCAGAAGAGTCTGATAAGCAAGGAACTAACTGCTAACTTACATGACTTGCAGATGGGACTGTCTGACATTTTATTTGCAAATACACATGTGTCAGCCTAATGCCCAGTGATCACTGGCAAACTCTTCTTTGTCCTCTGGAATGGCCATGTTTTTTATTGATGGACTATTCCAGTCTTCATTTCCTAGATCTGTAATATCCTTGCTCCTGCTGGGTCAAGCATGATCTGATAAAGGTTCTGCTTTAGATCTTGTCTTTAGGGCTGGGAATGTAGCTGAGTGATAGAAAAATATGCCTAGAATGTACAAGTTCCTGGGTTTGGGTCCCAGTAAAATAACACACACACACACACACACACACACACACACACACACACACACACACACACACACACACACACACCTTGCGGCATTTGCCTAAAGCAACCTTGATTTTCTTCTGGTATTAAAACAATACAGGATATGAGGAACAAAAATTATATATCTCAGAATTCTGGAGCCCCAGAGGCCAAGTGTATAGGCCAAGTGCCATGTTTCCTGTGATATCATCCGTAACATGACATTAATCCATCCACAGTGATAATAATCTCTTAGTAGGCTCCAGATCCTAACATTGTTGAATGAGGACCAACTTCCTGTCACAGAAACTTTAGGAACACAGTAAGACCACAGCTGGTTCCTATCAAAACTCCTATGCTGGTTACCACTTGGGGTACCATCACTTATAGTTTCCTGGGTATATCTATTTCTTTACCAGAGATTTTGCATGTTTTGCTCCGTATTCTCCCATGCTAAGCTTATGCTTTATCTCTGGGAGGGTCCTTTTTCTTTCTCATACCAACCACTGCTCCAGGAGCCTCCTGAGTTAGCATCACAGAATCCAGGTGAAAAAAGAGATTCCTCACAGGGGCCTGCTCTGAAGGAGAACCCGGAGCAAAACAATCACAGAACCACACTCATGTGCTTCTCATCACGCCGAAGGAAGATGGATTTTCTCTGCCTCTCAGCCAGTAATGCAAGTTAATCAAAGAACACACTAATGTTGCTTTTTAAATTGCTCTGCTCCAGGCTAAGCTACTTCAACATTAGCATGACTTTAAACATTTCCAAACTTCCTTCTTCCTCATTTAATTATGAACCTCTCTTTAAAAGTTCTTTATATCATACAATATTACAGTGAAAACCACCAAATACTATGGCCATATTTTTGTTCTTTTACTTTGGTTTTTTTGAGACAGTGTTTTTCTATGTAGCCCTGTCTGCCCTGGAATTTGCTAAGCAGAAGAGGCTGGCCTCAGATTCACAGAGATCCACCTGCCCCTGCCTCCTGGGCACTGAAATTAAAGATGTGCACCATAATGACTATCATGGCCACATTTTCATATAAAGAAGTCAATGTCCTTATAAAGGGTGGCACTTACCCCAGGTCTAAGTTGAGTGAGTTAGAGCTAGAATCCAAGTCTTTTGAGTCCAGTGATATCAGAGCATCTTGACCCTCTTCACAGTAGTAACCTTCAAAAGGAGCAACATGGAAGTGGAGTACAATAAATTTTGACCATTTTATTGCTATAAAATCCACACGTATTACAAATTATTGTTTAAAAATGTAACCCCAGTGGCTTTCTATATGTTCAGAGTAGTCATCCATCTATCACCATTATCTCACAGTGTTTACATTATACCAGCATCTTAGTTATTGTTCTATTGCCATGAAAAGACACCGTCACAAGGCAATGTTTATAAAAGACAGCATTTAACTGGGGGGCTAGTTTACAGTTTCTGAGGGTTAATCCAAATAGGTATAGGGATGATACTGGAGCGGTAGCTATGAGCTTTATATCCTGATCTGCAGTCAGAAAACACACACACATACACACACACACACACACACACACACACACACACACACACACAGAGAGAGAGAGAGAGAGAGAGAGAGAGAGAGAGAGAGAGAGAGAGAGAGAGAGAGAGAGAGAGAGAGAGAGAGAGAGAGAGAGAGAGAGAGATAGAGGGAGGGAGGGAGGGAGGGAGGGAGGGAGAGAGAGAGGTTTTGTCATCCCTAGTGACACACTTCCTGAAACAAAGTCATAGGCAGCACTCCAACAAGACCACACTTGCTAATTCTTCTAATCTTAAGAACAGCTGACTCTCTGGTGACTAGGCATACAAATATATAAGCCCATGGGAGCCATTCTTATTCATAGCTACACACTCCAACCTTTCCACCCTAAAATCCACTCATCTACTTCCTGTCTTTTACATTTATCTGTTATATGTTTATCTGAATTTTTTTTTTTATAAACTGAATCATGTAATGTCTGGCTTTTTTGGACTGATTCTTTTCTTTCTTTCTTTCTTTCTTTCTTTCTTTCTTTCTTTCTTTCTTTCTTTCTTTCTTTCTTTCTTTCTTTCTTTCTTTCTTTCTTTCAAAAGATGTATTATGTATACAGTGTTCTGTCTGCATATATGCTTGCAGGCCAGAAGAAGGCACCAGATCTCATTACAGATGGTTGTGAGTCACCAAGTAATTGCTGGGAATTGAACTCAGGATCATTGGGAGAGTATCCAATACTTTTAACCTCTGAGCCACCTCTCCAGCTCTGATCAATGTATTTTGACTAGCACAGTGATTTCTTTCACTTTGCATAACTTTAAACATGCTAGTGTTACATTCCTATCCCATGTACCAGAGCTTCATTTCCTTTTATATCCGAATAGTTTTCCAGTGTATAGCTGTCAACATTTGGTTATCCGTTTGTTAGCTCAGGAACACTTAAAAAACTGGAATAAACAACATTACTATCAACGTCTGAGCATGTATTCTCTGCTCTCTCTGGTCTCTAAGTAGGAGTGTAGAATTCCTGGATCCTATTGAAACCTTTTCAACCTTTGCTAAATAATTCAAGGAACTTTGACTATTCACCAAAGAAGCTGCACCATTTCACATTCCACTGCTGTATGAAGCTTTTAGTCTTTATTCACTTTTAACATATCCCTTTTTATCGTAGCATGTAGTAGGTGTGAACTGTATTGCATTTACATTCAGATATAAGCAACCATTTTTTTCTTAGTACACTTGATGCATATTTATGTACTATTTAAAAACATATTTATATGCTTTCCATATTTTTAATTTTACTATCTTTATTATTAAATTACATATTTAATATTCATCCAGAAATTACATCCCATCTATATTCAAGTAATCTACTCATTCTTGGTCATTCTTAAATTGTTTGTTAAACAAAGATAGGCTCTAAATACAGTTCAACAAAGTGTGTCCATTTCTTAGTTTTCAAGTCTATGGATCCCTGATATGGATAAATGCAGATGCTAGGGGATCTTGCATGTTAGCAAACCTCTGTAAATACTACTTGTCATGGCATTCGAGACAACAATAAGAGAACTTCATCTCTCCAGACAAACCTTACTATCAATCAACCTTGGGATCCACTCATCTTCCCACAAAAACATCCTGAGTATTTTTAAAGCCTTCTGGCCATTTTACTTATCTCAACAAGAGAATGGAGTCAAAGAATTCTTGCCCTTTTCTTGATTAGCCTCCCTTGCCCTAAGCTGCTGTAGGCTAGTTAACCAGTGAGTTTCATTCTAAATACCATTCTCTACCCACGGAAGAACCTGGGTAGAAAGGCTTCCATACTATGACAGGCAGAGGAGAGGCTTGTCACACAAACCCAAGGTGCAGATTTCAAGGACAGAATATTCCCTTCTTCCAGGTACAGAGGAGAAGTAGCTTTGCACATGGACATTTGAAACTCTTGAAATCAGGAAGTTTGGATATGGGGTGGTAGGGGAAAGCCTCTGAAGGCTAGGGAAGGGCATTAGGTTGGCAGAACAGATAGATGAGAACTGAGAGAGACTGTGCTGACAAGGAATTTCCACTGTGAGAAGCAATAAATCAAAGCACACGGGCTAATTAAATTAGATGATCATTGCCCAGAGAGTAAATTCTCTGAGGACTCCTTTAGGGGGATCATTTTCACAGCTCCTGGGGAGTTTCTGATTCTCTTATGATGTACCTAGAGCGTGAACAATTTTATCTGATTTAAAATTTACCCACAACAACCATTGTGACTCTAAGATAAGGCTCCTACCTGCAGTCTCAGAGTGATGGAAATTAGTGGTACATTCATTACATTTAGATGAATCTCTGTGTCTTATTTACCTAAGACAGAGAATTATAGAGTTCTTCAATCCAAAAGAGCCCATCACTATCCACCTTTGGTTTCTGTCTGATTATCAAATACCAGCCTGTTCTTACAAACCCCTCAGTTTCTGTCTGAACTGGTTAGATACCACATACCTTAAGGTCATGTGCCTTCTTTTCAGTACTGATGAACCTTCAACATGAGCTCAATGCACAAAGAATGACTTTTTAAATTTATGATTGGAGAATCAATTTTCAAACACACCTCGAATAAAAATTTGGTCAAACCTATCAGCTCAAAGCATAAGTTCATGCAGTTTCAGAATCCCAGACAGAATTCGCCTATGAACCCCTGAGGCAGCAAATCAATAGGACATAATGGCCTCAGGTACCTGTGCCTCCTTACCAGGCAGTCTCTGGGTCATGTTGCCTGCAGAGGAAACATCTGTGAAAATGACAATAATTGATAGCTTTTAAATTTGTAGTTTACTTGCACAATTATGTACAGAACAGAACATATTACAACTCAGAAATAAGCTCCCAGAACTAAAGCAAGTTCACAGGCATGCACTCAGTAGCAATATCTGCCATCATTTCTGAAAGCAGAGGAATCGAGTAGAAGAAACAATCATTGGCTAATTGGTCAAGCTTCCCATGCTTAACTTACTCTCAGCTACTATACTCGGGCCCTTGATGATTTGGTCTTACAGTGTTTGGTGTAGGAGCCTGGTCTATATCAATTGACTTCCATGAGTTTTATTAACTAATTATCTATCTTTTACTTCTTTTTCTCTTGGTGTAATATTTTTAAAAAATATTGCCTAACACAAACACAAAGATGTATACCAGTATTTTCTGAGAAAAGTTTTGTTTTAGCTCTAAGATGTAGGTCTCTGTCCACTGTGGTAAATTTTTGCATACAAGTATGAGGAAGGTGTATTAGTTACTTTTCTGTTGCTTATAAAAATAAAAAATAAAATAAAGAATGCAATCAGGGAAACTTGTGCATAGATTGGTTTATTTCTGAGGGATAAGACACCATAATGACAGGAAAGGGTAACAACAGGCAGGCAGAGATGATGCTGGAGCTAGAGGCTGAGAGCTTACATCTTAAACCACAAGCAAGAAGCAGCAAGAATAAAGTGGGAATGTGTGTGACTTTTAAAACTTCAAATCCACCCCCAGTGATTGTACTTCCTTCAGCAAGGCCATATTTGCCAACCTTACCTAAACAACGCCACCAACCAGGCACTCAAGACTATGGGGGACATCTGATTTAAACCACCAGAGTCACCTCATTTATTCTTCTGCTGTAGCTGTCAGTTTTTAGAGTGTCATTTGTCAAATTTCCTCATTGAAAATTGATGTGTTGTAGCACACTCATGCCTTGACTATAAATTCAGGGTTTTCTAGCCTTTGATTCTATTTCATTGGCCCATGTGTCTCCCATTTTAATATCACACTATCTTGGCTACTGTGGTCTCTTAGGCTTCAAATTGTATGAGTCTTCTGTGTTTTTTTATTATTCAAGATTAAAAATAAAAACTTTTCTGAATCATATGATGGTTAGGATCAGTTGATAAGTTTCTTCAGACAAGTTACAAGTATTTTGGAGATGACATTGAACCAGTAGGTCAGATTAGGGAATATTGCTACCTTAATAGCATTAATTAATTCATCCATCAGCAATATGTATGTTGTTGTTTATTTGGGTCTTCCTGAACTTCTTTTAGTAGTATCAATTTAATGACCATATTAGCATGCTTTTAAGAAAGTGTCTCATATGGTAGCCCAGGTATCCTGGAACTATGCTGCCAGATTAACCTCAAAATTGTGCCAATCTTCCTGCCTCAGGCTTGTAAGTGCTAGAATTATAGGTGTGAGCTCCACACCAAACTGTTCTGTATGTTTCATCAATTTTATTTTTTTATTTTATCAAATTTATTTCTAAGTATTTAACTCTTTTTGATGCTACTATAAACAAAATGGTTTTCTTAATTTCATTCTTATTTGCTCAATTCTGCTTTATAGAGAAAAACAATTTTGCATTATTGATCTTGTATCATGCAAGGTCATTATTACTAGTTGGGTTTTGATAGGTTCTTTTACAGGGGGTGGGGGAGTGGTATCACGCAGAGGTAGAGTGTTCTGCCAAATAACTTCTCCATCTATTAGATGATCATATGAGCTCTGTCCTTTATTGATATAGTATGATATAATAGCTGATTTCAAATGTTACACCTTGCATTCTTGGAACAAATCTTACTTAGTCAACTATTTTTCTACAAGGCTAAATTTGATTTGTATCATTTTGTTGAAGATCTTTGGGATTATATTTATAAGAGATTTTGGATATCTTTTAAAGGGATACATTTTGACACTAGTTTAACATGATAAGTTAAGAAATAGTCCCAACTCTTCCATTTTATTGTAAGAGATCAGATGAATTAGACAAATTTACTAGTAGAGCTTTCTCGTCCTTTTATTCTTTGGTGGAGTCTTAGATTCCTGTTTCAGTCTCTCTGTGAGCTATACGTCCATTTGTTTTCAAGTCCAATTTAGCATTTTATGTCTTCCTGGAGATCATCCTACCCCATCTAAGGTTTTTGCTTTGTCGCCATGCAGCTATTTGCAGTGCCCCCTTGGACTTCTCTGCTTCATTAAGCTCAGTGTCCATTCTGGAATTTGGTTCTAACTGCCCACCTCAAAAGCTCAGTATGTTTGAAATCTTCTGCCTTGTTGTAAAATATGAAATAGCATAATATATATATAGTTATTAATAGAAAAAATGACCTTATTTACCAAGAAAACTGAAACACTAAAGCAGTGTCTTAGGATTTTATTGCTGTAAAGAAACACCATGATCATGGCAACTCTTATAAAGGAAAACATTTAATAAGGGCTGGCTTAAAATTCAGAGGTTTGGTTCATTATCATCATGGTGAAAAGCATGGCAGCACATAGGCAGACATGGTGCTGGGGAAATAGATGAGAATTCTACATCCAGTTCAGCAGGAAGCGGAGAGAGGGACACTGGGTCTAAGTTGAGCATCTGAACTCTCAAACCACTCCCCCTTCCACCAACAAGGCCACACGTGTTAACAGTGACACTCCCTCTGGTCTTGTGGGGGCCATTTTACTCTAGCCACCACCAGTATGCCCCCAACTTTATTCTGTTATGACCTTGCCCTCCCCAACTAGCCCTCGGTTCCCCAGTATAAGATCCAATTTGTCAAGATAAACCTTTCTGTTAGCATTCAGTTTCTTCCAAGAACAGCTCCCCTGTCTATAGATCCTAAGTTTAACTAGTAGGGTTCCACAGCAGGTACACAATTGGAGAAATGGAGTTAACATGTTGCATGGAGCAGATGTTCCTATCCGCCAAACTTCACTGTGTTCCCAGAAGACATGAGGAGATTGTTTTAGAGTTTCTATTGCTATGATAAACCATTATATAAAAAAATGATGCAGGAAAAAAGGGTTGACTTGACTTATAGTTTTACATCACAGTCTATCATCAAAGGAAGTCAGGAACTGAAGCAGAAGCTATGGAATAACATTACATATTGGCTTTCTTCTCATGGCTTCCTCAGTCTACTTTGTTATACACCACAGGTGCTTAGGAGTGATACTTAGGAGTGGTATCCCTCCTGGGCTCTCATACAAAGTGGTGGTTTGAATAAAAATGCCCCCCAAAGGCTCATAGGGAGTGGCATGATTAGGAGGTACAGTCCTGTTGGAGTAGGTGTGGCTTTGTTGGAGGAAGTACATCACTAGGGGGCAGAAGACTGGAGGTCTCAAATGCTCAAGCCAGGTCCGGTGACATTCCCTTCCTTCTGCCTACTGATCCAGGTGTAGAATTCTCAGCTCCTTCTTTTGCCATGCGTATTGCCATGTTTCTTGACATGATGAAAATGGACTGATCTTCTGAAACTATAAACCAGCCCCAATTAAACGTTTTCCTTTATAAGAGTTTCTATGGCCATAGTGTCTCTTCACAGCAATAGAAACCCAAACCGAGATGTATATCAAACATTAATTGAGAAAATGTCCTACAGGGTTCCATAAAGGCGAATATGATGAAGGCATCTTTTCAGTTGAGGATCCCTCTGTAAAATGATTCTAATGTGTTGAGTTGACAAAAACCCTAGTCAGCACAGAGTATAGTATATCTTCTTAATGGATATATATATATAATATATAATGTATATATATATATATATATATATATATATATATATATATATTGCCTGTGTTCTTAGACATTGAGTCAATTCAGCAGCAACTGTAAGAGTGAATCTTCCCTTGGTCTACACTAATTATCGACCGAGTTAAACTCTTCCCTCAAATGAACAATAAAAGAAATATAAGGTGTGTTTCTCTTTAACTCCAAAAGATGTTCTTTTAAAATGCTCTATATTAATTTTTTTCATACAGTGCATTTTGATCTTTTTATTTCTTTTCCTAGATTTTCCCTGCCTTACTACCCATGCAATTTCATGTTCATTCTAAAGAACAAAACAGAGTAGAAAAAACAATTGCAAAAACTCAAAAAAGAAAATTAAGACAAGCTTTTAAAAATCAATATGATTTTCAAAAATAGCAAAACAAAAATTGCATACATACACATATATACACACCTACACTTGCATATGTGTGTGTGCACGTGTATACATACACAAGCGTGCACACACATGCATACACACATGCACATACACACACACATGCACACAAATGTGAAACTATTTTGTATTGAACAATTCCTGGGTTAAACTTTCCAAAAGTTAAACTTCCTAATAAAACTCCATTGGAGAAAACTGATATTCTAAATATTCCCTTTCCCAGCAGGAATCAATTGCAAATAGCTTTTTAGTTAGGAATGAGACTTGCTGTGATTTTGTCTGTTCTGAACCTGTACAGGTCCTGTGTGCTATCATGTCTCTGCACGTTCTTATGCATATCAGTTCTGCTGTCCCTGGAAGACACTGTTTCCTCGGTGTCACCCACAATCTCTGGCTCTTACAACCTTTCTGTCACCTTACAGGTCTCTGAGCCCTGAGTGAAGGGGTTTGATAAAAACATTCAATTTAGGATTGAGTGTTCCAAGGTCTAACACCCTTTTCTCTCACACACAATTGTCAAGTGTCTCTGTGTTAATTCCCATCTATTGTAAGAAGCTTCTCTGATGAGCATTGAGTGATGCTCTACTCTATGTATGTTGCAATATGTGACCAGGAGTCATTTTAATCCTACATTCATTTAGTATAATAATAATACTGGTTTCCCCTAGGCCCATGTTCTCTGTATTGTTGGATTCTTCTATCATAAATGGGTTTCATCTTATGGAATGTGCCTTAGATGCATTTTTTAAAAAGTGGCTGATTACTCTCATAACACTGTGTCAGGCACCAGTGTATCTTACAGATGGGTCACTGTTGTAGGTCATAGGCTTTTAGTTGAGATAACTGATTACTTTTCTCCTCTTTTCCTGTACCGAAGTAAGGGCTAAGCTTTTTATTGGAGGCCAGCTGAACTTCTCCATGTTTGATGACATAAATAAGTTGTTCCTTCACTGATAGTCTTACCATCAGGTTATGGAGAGTAACCTTGGAAATAACCTGTGATATTTGAAGGAGGATCTATGGGGCTCCTTTGACTAAAATAACTCAACAAAATGTAACCCATTTTCCTGGCACTGGAAATTTTACTTGGTGGCATAAGATGTCTAGTTGGGGCACCATCTCTCCTATTATACAGTGACCCCCTTTCCTTTCCTCTCAAATATGCATATATTTTAGGAAGCTTGTGCAGTACAGTGTTCAATGTGGCTTTTCAGAAAAGGCTTTAATGCTAGTCTCTCCTCGTGTTTCCTCTTTTATCCTGCCTTCCCATTTAATCTTCCTATTCTAGCTTCCCCTTCACCTATTTGTAGCACCATACTCTATTACTGCTCCCCTGGAAGACTCCCTTCTCCCCGACCCCAGTCCCTCACTACCTACCTAACCTCCATGGTTATTTAAATTGAAGTACACATATCTAAAGTTTAAAAGCTGACATCCACATATAAAACATACAAAATTTGTGTTTTAGAGATTTAGATTAGAATACTAAAGATAATTATTTTTAGCTCCATTCACTTATCTCAAAATTTTATAATTTCATTTTTGTTAGTAGCTGAATAATATGTGATTTTGATGTGCCACATTTTCATTATCCAATCATAAGCAGTTGATGGATATCTAGGCTATTTCAAATGTCTGGCTATTATGAATGGAGCAACACTGAACATGGATGAGCAAGTATTTCTGTACAAGGTGAAGTCTTTTAGGTATATTTCTTAGGAGCAGGATAGCTGGACCTTGTGCTACATCAGTGTTCAGCTTTTATAATGATCTCCACACCGATCTCTATAATGACTTTGTCAGCCTGCACTCCCAGCATCAATGAATTAGTGTCCCCCTTCCTCCACATCCTCACAATCATATGCTATCATTTGCTTTATTGATCTTAGCCATTCTGACTAGAACAAGACAAAATCTAAAAGTGGTTTTAATCTTCACTTTCCTGAAGGCTGAAGATGTTGGATATTTTTTGTTTCTCTGTCATTTGTGTTTAACATTTTCAGAACCCTGTTTAGTCCTATACCCCATTTTTAAAACTGGGCATTTTTTTTCTTGATGTGCAGGGTTTTAGTTCTTTTCCAAATATTACTTCTCTATAGATGAGTAATTAGTAAAATTTTCTCATTCTATAGGTTGTCACTTTTCTCTAATATTGTTGTCCTTTGATGTACACAAACTGCTAGCTAAGGTTCAATTTATTAATATTTGAACTTAATATTTGTGATATCAATGTCCTCTTATGGAAGTCTTTTCCTGTTCCAATAAGCCCAAGCCTATTTCCTACTTTCTCTTCTACCAGATCCAGAGTACCTGATTTTATGTAGAGGTCCTTGGTCTATTTGGGTTAATTTTTGTTTCCTTTTTTCTGCATGCAGCTGAGTTTTGTCAACATCATTTGTTGATAATGCTATCTTCCCTCCAGTGTGATTCTTTTTGCTTGTCAAAATTAGGTGTGCATGTGTGTGTAGAATTACATCTTGGTCTTTAACTCAACTTCATTGATCAATGTCTGTTTTTCATGCTGATACCATACTGTTTTTATTACTATAGCTCTGTAGTATAACTTGGAATAGTGTGTGGTGGTATCTCCAGCAGTTCTTTTGTTATACAGGACTGTTTTAGCTCTTTGGCTTTTTGTAGTTTGACGGGAAGATCAAGATTTTTTTTCAACTTCTATGAAGAATTGTGTTGGAATTTTTATATATATAAGAATTGAATTGAATCTGTAGGTTGTTTTTGGTAGGATGACCATTTTCACAATATTAATCCTATCAATCCTCCAAAAACACAAAATGGAGATATTTCCATCTTCTGGTATATTCTACAATTTATTTCTTTAATGTTTTAAAGATGTATTATGCAAGTCGTCCACTAGTTCACTAGAGTTATATCAAGATGTTTTATTCTTTGAGGCTATTGTGAAAGGTACTTTCCCTGATTTCTTTCTCAATATGTGTGTTAGTCAACAAAAGAGATTCTAATCAAAATTCTGATATTTCTTGAGGTAATATTTTTAAAACAAACAAATGATCATCAGACATCTGAAGAATCTTTTGTGGGGACTTTTTTTTTTTAAATGGGAATGAGGATTTTGCCAATATGCATGTCTGTGGCATGATGCTTGAGGAATCCAGAAGTAGGCATCTGATCTCCTAGATTTGGAGCTACAGATGGTTGTGAATCACAATGTAGATTTTGGGAATTGAACCTCCCCTGGAAGAGCAATTCTTAACCTCAGAGCCATTGCACCAATCCCTGGAAATGGTATCTTAGTAGCCACAGTAACTTTAAAATGACTAAGCCCTTAAAACTCGTACTCAAATTGATCATTATTTACTTACTTAGTTTAAACCTTAATCGTAAACACTGACACATGATCTAAACTATGATAATAAAATATATTCTATTCAACTTTTCTCCTTAGAAAAACTCTTCTTGAAAACCATCTGCTATTTCTTGATTCAGATGTTTGGATCAGACATCATAAAACTGTGAGTATGCCATAGGAACCTGACTCAGTTGCTGGCACAGGGCAGAAGGAAGCTTTCTGCTCACTGCATTTAACAGAGAGTACCCTGCTCTCCCTGTCACCATTAACAGGGGGAAACTGACACCAGATTCTGATGCTCTCTACATCTACACGTCACTACTGTACATGAAGTACAGTGTGAAACTCTGGCTCATTTTCTTTCCAAGCACCTCTCACACAATATTTACATATAGTACCAAAAACAAATAGCCCTACACTAAACTATTCACTGATGTGCTGTCTCTAAGCTCCCAAAACTAGCCCTGCTCTCTCTCAGTATCTTGCAGCCCTCTGTTCTCCAGGTTTTCAGCCTCCAAGCCCCTGTGTGGCATCCAGATCTATTTGTTTCTTTCTCATTCCCTTTCTTCTGTTTCGTTCTGGCAGCACTGGGTAAGGTGAGTCATGTTCATGTCAGTCTCTCAACAACGACCCGTGTTACTCAACTTGAGATCACAGTTCATACCCCAGGAAGCTAGGTGCAGTCACAGATCTGGCTAGCTATCCTCAAGAAGTCTGTTAAAATGGCCAAATTAATAGTTTTTTAAAAAATAGAAAATGAAGATTTGTAAAATATAACCTTACTGGGAAGAGGAAAAGGGATGAAGTGATACACTCCAGTTCATCATCTGTTCTAAAATGAGGCTATCGTTTGAATAGAGGGCCAGTGATATGATCATCTAAGCTAATCAAAGTGTGGTCCAGACATTGACCCATCATTATCTTGGCTTCAGTCTCATTCTGCAAAGCGTTCTAACAAGTGGTGAGAAGTGTGGAATCTCTGTTCCAGGAAACAGGGTTCTCTTGGCTAGGCTTCCATTCTTCTTCCAGTATGAGAGTCCTGGGGAAATTCCCATTTGGGTATCTAGTTTTTAGTAGTCTGATAGTCATATTGAGGGATACAAGTGTCTCTTTAGAGTAGCTTAATTTCTGTCAGGTTTACAACCACACATGGTTATTTTATGTTTGTGAATTAGTTATTTAACTATTTCATTTGAATCACACAACAAGCACCCAGACCCATGCCCACAAACAAACTCTAGGACCATGATGATCAACTGAATCTAACCTTATAGCTTCTCCTTTTTATCTTGCACTCCCATAAACATCCTAGATTCATCCTTCTCTTCATGTACTTTTACTGTTGATATGTATATGCATATCTATCCACACATATATAATATAATATAATATAATATAATATAATATAATATAATATAATATAATATAATATAATATAATATAATATATATGTATGTATTATATATGTATATTTACATGTCAGAAAGATGGATTTGCAGGTAAAGGTGCTTGCCACATAAGGCAGACCACCTGAGTTCCTAGGACCCTTGTACAGGTTGATGGACAGAACTCATTCCACAAAGTTGTCTTCTCATCACCACACCTGTGCCATGGGCTGCCCTTCTATACATCGTGCACATACACATAATACTAATAAACATATATTATATAGTATGTATTATGTACAGTCTTTTAAAGTATCTATTTTTAGTTTTTAACACAGTGTCATGTTTTATATGTCATTTAATATGAGCTGCTGAAGTATGAATGTCTGTGATCAGCCATATAACTATGTCATTACTATAGCACATTTACTCTGTGTGATACCAAATTGTATCACTAGGGTATTGTTTATGTACTCTGTCACTAATGGCCAGGCAGGTTCTTCTCTGGATCACTCCTTGTATATAATGCTCTTCTGAATATTCCTATAATGAATGTGTAGTTAGCCAGAGAGTTGGGTGTATAATGGTGATGCTAAAAAGACATTGTTACCCTCTAAAATAGGGTAGCTTAGAGCCAGGGAAGATTAAAAATAGAAATTTAAAATCATACAGCCCTTGGAAATCTGTGTTCCTCTTGTGCACCTGTCTGTATTAATACTGAATTTACCTATTACAGAAATGGCTTATCTTCGGTTCTGGCTGTGGCAGAGACCCTATCCTTTACCCCAAGTCCCAATTATTGTCATGGTCTATCAACTGGTCTGGTCTGTAGGCTTGCATGTTTTTGTTAGATTTCATAATCTATAAAAACAAAAAAAAGTAATATCTTTGAATGTAAACCTATCTATTGTATTTTCTTACATAACATTCTTCAAAATATAAACTTCCTTCTCAGGACTCTTGACCCTATACACAAGACTTTTCATGATGAACTGGTCCTGATGGCCCTTCAGACTCATCCCTTGCTGCCTCTCAACACACCACATTTCAAGGTGGTTTTCTCACACTACAAGCAAGTTTTGCCTAAAGATTACTACGTTGTTTCCTGTGTTTGATCTATCTGAAACGTATACCCAGACACATCACCCTACTTCTTTGAAGCTGGTATCAAGGTTACCTCTTTTGGAAACTTCCCTGATCCTTTACAAGATAACATGAACATTCCACTTCTACCACATTCAAGCAAATTGACACCCACACACATTCACACATGCACACAACCGGATGCTGTGCAAACCTCTAGAACAGCACTTAGGACATGTGTTTACAATTTAATTGCCACTCTACTTTTCTGAGTCCCTGCTACGTTGACAGCTTTCAAAAGCCTAGGACTACATTTTATTCATTTCCTGTATTTCCAATTATTTAGTAAAATACTGACTATATGTCAAAGAGAGAAGGATGGAAAGGGGGTGAGAAAGGGAAGAAGCAGAGCTGGATGGAGGATAGACTGTTCTGAAGTAAGTCAGATGCAATAAATGGTTCTCTCCACCATTTGTTTGTCTATAGAAGTCTAGCACCCTGTCATTACCGGCACACTCCACCAACACCCTGTCAGCACCAGCACCCGTCAGTGCCAGCACCCTGTCAGGACCAGCACCCCATTGTCACCTCCATGCTGATAGGAATCTCTCCTTATACGTGTCTTTCTCTTGATGCTTATTTTAAAAGCAGCATGGAGTTGACTCAGGCACTGAAAATGACAACCTCATGAATTAATTTTACCTGAATAGCTGCTTTCCAATATGAAATGGATTTCCTGACCTGGAGGCCATTTTTCCTATTATCTCATACTAGTCAGTTCTCAATAATTAATGAACTAATTATACATCAATTGAATTTTTTATCCACAGCCATAGCCATAGAATTCTGTAAAGAAAAGGAACCTGAGAAATAAGACATTCCGTCCAAAATTTGCCATGCAGTGTCTTCATCTATTTGAACTATTGTAGCAAAATACCTAACAATGAAAATTTAAAAAACAGATAAAACAAAAAAAAAATATCACTCATGCATCCAAAGACTTGGAGTTCAAGATCAAGGTGTCAGAAGATTAGATACTTGAAAGGTTCATTCTTTGCTTTATACACACTGCCTTCTTTTTGCAAACTCATGAGGCAAAATTGCTAAACAAGTTACTTAGGCTTCCTTTCAAAGGGGGCATGGATCTTATTCATGAGCAGAGACTCCCACAAATGCATACAAGTTTTGAAGGAACAAATATCAAGTCCATCTGGATACTTAGAAGGGGCTATCTCTGTAGTAATCCATTTTAGTCAGTACCCAGGTGAAAAGTCTCCTATCTGGTCCTAATCTCCACTGTTCTCAATGTTGGTCTAGAAAATCTAGCTCTGAGGCCTCTAAACATTGCCTCACTTCCTGGTACATAACTGTTGCTTCCCTGGAAGTCACAAATCCCTGTTTTTCCAACTCTGGTAACTCTTAGAGGTCAGGAAAAAAAAAAAACACAACATTTTCATAAGAAAACAAATGAGCAGAAATTACAACAATTATCACATGACTTAAATGTAATGGTTTTATTGACATCAAAAATATAAAGCATTGCAACTATTTTATGCACAAAATAATTACAGAATTGATTAGACTCAAACAAAGTATAGCGGCTCACACCTGTAGTACTAACTCCTACAAGGCAAGGTAAGCTCTCCCTCTTTGAGTTCAAAGCCAGGCTGGTCTATAGATCAAGTTTCTGGTCAGCCAGGATTACACTGTGAGAACCTGTTTTGTTAATTAAAAACAAAACAAAAATGTAAAAGAAAGAAAGAAAGAAAGAAAGAAAGAAAGAAAGGAATGAAGGAAGGAAGGAAGGAAGGAAGGAAGGGAGAGAGAGAGAGAGAGAGAGAGAGAGAGAGAGAGAGAGAGAGAAAGAAAGAAAGAAAGAAAGAGAGAAAGAAAGAAGGTCAAGGTAAACAAAAAAGAAAAGACGCACAATATTCCCCAGAGAGGTAGAGACCATGATTATGTTGTGATTTTCCCAGGGCAAGGCTCACAAGTTGCAATGTAGATTTGCTGTCTCCTGAGATTTGTTCCAATATAGGAAATCCAACTGTATGATTTGTGAAAGTGGGAGACTGTGCTTATCTCTTTCCTGTTACAAAAAAATAAGTAAATACATCTTTAAAACCTGAAATATAGTAAGTTCACAATGGACACACATAAAGCAGTGAAACTAAATCTTTGGAATGAGCTAGGCTTGCTCTCAACTCCACTTACCCTTCCCTAGCTCAGTTAGAGCCTCCTCTGAAGGAGCTTCTGTACCAGACATCATGCCTCATGGCTCTCACACTCTTGGTCTCCTCTTCTGCGTAGGTCCATGAACCTTGAGGGGAGAGTTTGATTCCATTTAGGACTGAGCTCTCTGGTTGTGTGGGTCTCTGTGTTAAATTTTATCTACTTCAAGAAGCATCTCACACTAGGATTGAGTGATGCATTGGCCAAATAATAGCAATTATTAAGCAAAACAATGCTTAACAATTACAACTTTTAATGTAAATACCCTTGCCACATGAATTGCAGACTGACTGGATCCAACTAACATTTTTCTCCATGAAATTCGCAAAATTAGGAAGTATGCACAAAAATTTAGAATTAAAGGTTGGAAAACAACCTACCAAGCAAATAGAAGCTGAATCTAAGCTGGTCTGACTCTTATGTCTGTTAACATATACTGCAAAACCAAACTTGTCAAAAGAGGTAAAGATGGCACTGCATATTAATAAAAGAAGCAATTCATCGAGATGATATCATTATTATAAATATGTGTGCATGAATTCATGGTAACCTCATTTTTTTCTATTTTTTTTAAATGCCAGCCATAGTTCCCCTTCTTTCCCCTCCTCCCACTCATTCTTGTCTTCCCCCCACCCCACGGTACCATCAACTTCTCAAGGAGGAAAAGGTCTCCCATGGAATGTCAAAAAAGTCTGAATTATCAGGTTGAGGCAGGACCAAGCTCCACCCCTCCCGTTCCCCTCCTCCCATCAAGGCTGAGCAGGTTTCCATCTACAGGGAAATGGGTTCCAAAGAGCCAGTTCATGCACTATGAATAAATTCTGGTCCCACTGTTAGAGTTCCCATGGGCTATCCAAGCCACACAACTGTCATTCACATACAGAGGGCCTAGCTCAGTGCCATGCTGGTTCTCAGGTCAGCTGTCTCTGTGGGTCTCCTCATCATGATCTTTTCCCTTTCTTCATATAATCCCTCCTCCCTCTCTTGACTGGATTGGGGGGTTGGCCCATTGCTTAGCTGTGGATCTCTGCATCTGCTTCTGTCACTTGCTGAGGTTCTATGAGGACAATTAGGGTGGAGGCCCCATTTTTTTTTTTAAAAAAAAAGAACATTAAAAGACATAAAAGACAACATGTGTCCTAATAAGATAATGATTGAAGGCTTCAAACACTTTACTTTCATATCTAAATGAGTCTTCAAAATTAAAAATCAGAAAAGAAAATTTAGAACTAAAGTATACTACAGATCAATACTATTCAAAAGATGTCTATAGAACATTGCATGTAATAAGTAGGGAATAAACATTCTTCTCAGAGACACATAGAAGACTCTCCAAAATTCTTCACAATAGAATCTACAAAGCAAACTTTTCGTTATACAAAATAATTAAAATAATTCCATGCATCTTACAAAAGTCCAGTGGAATAAGACTGGATTGTAAGAACAATGCTAACCTCAGACAACAGATAAACACCTGAAAACTAATAATACAGTTTAAATGGACAGTATGACATGGAGGAAAATTTTAAATTCCTAAGTCAAATGAGAGTACAGTCTTTTACAACTCTGGGACACAGACAAGATAATCCTAAAAGGAAGTCTGTGCCACTAAATGTTTATATTTCTTAAAAGTCATAGAGCTCTTCAAAAACAATCTAATGCTATCCCCAAGGCTCTAGAAAAGATAGAAACCAAACACAAAAGCAACAAAGAAATATGCAGGAAACATACACACACACATACATACATACACACACACACACACACACACACACACACACACACACACACACACACACACACACATCATTGGAGAAATTAATGAAAGAGAAGAGAAACCGAAAGAAAAAAACAGCATTATTCAGAACTGGTTATTTGAAAATATTAATGAGATTGCCAAATCTATAGTCAAATTAACAAAAAAGAAAAGGAGCAACCAACTAAAAACAAGAGGCAAACAGATTCCACATAAGTCTGGAAGACCATTAGAAGATAATTTGGTAACTTATATTCCAAGATGTTGAAAAATCTAAAAGCAGTGGTTAATTTTCTAAATGCATATTAAGGCTAAAGGCTGCAGACACAGTTCAAACAGACCCATAAGACTGGGCAGCTATTAAAAGTCTCCTCCAAAAGAAAATCTCAGAACGAGACAGTTTCATGTTGAATTCTATCAAACTTTTAAGCAGGCACTTCTCAAATATCATCTGTGCGCCAATGGAGTTGAATAGACTCAGCTTTCAAGTCATTTTACCTGTGTCAATTGTGATCTCTCATGTAGATCAGCCTCTGCTCACTCTCTACAGATTTCAACAAACCTCATACGTACCATATTGGTCTTGCCCATATTCTGGAGACTACATTGCATCTTAGGTTTGCCTCTGCCACTTAATGCACAGCTTAGATATTCCATGAATTCTATTTGGTATTCTAATAGAAATCCAAAGTCAGATATTGTGGAAAAGCTGAAGTATCAGAGAGGCAGAGAGCAAACTACAGCCAGTTCTCATCCAGCCAACTCTTCAGGCCTGTCTCTCCAATCCTCTGCCTCCAACCCTCTGTCCTCTAATGTGGGAGGTCTTTCTGCACACTGTGAATGTGCTTCGTTGCCATTGGTTAATAAGGGGACTGTTTTGACCTATGGCAAAGCAGCTTGGAGGCAGGTGGAAAATCCAAGTGGAGATAAAAAAAAAAACAGGAGCAGAGTCATACAGGTGCTACAGGGTGCTGCCCAAGGAAGCAAGATGTTATGGAACACAGGTAAAGCCATGGAACCATGTGGTAATACATAGATTAATAAGAATAGATTGTGTTAAGTTGTAAGAGCTAGTTGGTAATGAGCCTGAGCCATAGGCCGAACAGTTGGATTAATATATGCCTTTATGTGACTTTTTGAGATAAGCAGCTATGGGCATGTCCAAACCTTAGGGCTAGGCCAGGCCAGAAACTTCTGGCTACAGTCTTCCACCGACAAGGGAAGTGGCAGGGGAAGGTGAACTTCTCCCTTCCCTTCTCTCCCCAACTCAGCTATTTTAATTCCTGGTTCAGCTTTCCTAGAGCTAGGGTTAAAGGTGTGTGCCACCACTGCCTGGCTGATAGGCCTTAAACTCATAGAGATCCATAGAATCTCTGTCTCCCTAGTGCTGGGATTAAAGGCTCGGGGCACTTTCATAGCTTGGCTCTGTGAGTGACTCTGTCCTCTGATATTCCAGACTATTTTTACTAAGTATACAATATATCACCACACCTACTCAGGAGTCTATGTCTGTAATCTGACCCTGCTATTCAGTGTCTGATCTTGATGTCCTTCTAAGGTGTTGATGGAAGCTCTTTTAATTCTTTAGCTCTTAATGTTGTGCCAAGTTCTGCTGCCAACTTAAAATGTAGCCTAGCCCCCGTGGACCATAGATGGAGTAGCCTCTAGTAGATGGCTCAACCTAGAGAAATACTTCCCTAGCCTGCCCTGTTTTTCAGGATAGTAACCTGAAGTTTCTCTGTTTTCAGACATCTTCTTTGTAAATGATTGTGTGCTGTTACACCCCGAAGCTCTTAATAGATGGGATTCTGATACCTTTCCTGCTGCCACTATGAAACTCATAGTTTGTTTTCAGTAGTGCTGACCTCACAGTTAAAGATGCCTTGTTCACAAAGCCTTGTCTTTAACCTTAAACTCTCATACTCCTCTGTTCACCAACATAAATATTTTTCAGGACATTCTGCTTTGAACTCTAAACTTTACTAAATGCACAAAGCAATAACCATGCCATAGCCTGAATTAAACAATGGCATTTACTCTACCAAACTATGTATTTCTTTACTTTTAATTTCAGTGTCACTCAGAGTTTTAGGAGATGGATGAAATGCAGCCAGATTATTTGCCAGAATATACTATAAATGACCTTCAACCTAGTTTCGGGTAGTCCTTATCCCTCTTTGAAACGTTACACAGTCCTTTCTAACTCACTGCATTTCTATGCACATTATGGTCATTTGAACTCTTACAAGAATTACTCACTATTCTCTATTTACTCTAGGCCACAGCCCTCTTCTATTTCTCCTACACACAAGTTCAGAAGGCCTGTGAACTACACCAGAAGTTACAGCAATGAGTTAACGTCTCAGTAACAATTTTCAGTGTTAACCACCTCTCTCACTGCTCAGACCAAATACCTGACAAGAATTAACTTAGGGGAGAAGGAATTGTTTGGGCTTGTGATTTCAGGAAACACAGATCATTGCTTTGGTGAAAACATAAGCCAAGGTCAGGTATATTGTCAGTTAACAAGGAAAGTGGTGGGTTAGTGCTCAGAAGCCTTCCTCTTTCCCCTCTCTCTCTAAGTCTGGACTGCTAGCCCATCAGATATTATCACTCACACTCAGCCTTCACAAGAAGGTTCTTCTCCTAGATCATTTTAAAATAGTAAGCCTGACAATGAAGATGAACTATCATACTTTGCTTTTGGCTCCTTCAAATCTAGACACAACCACAGTATTTAAAGCCCATTGTATTCATAGATTTCTCCATAAAAGAAATGAATCGACAATAATGTTTCTTCCACATGAAGAAGTGATATGTTCAATTTTAAAGGGAAGAGGTAGTTTGAATTATACCTAAGAAAATAATTTTAAATGTGTAAAACTATGTTTAATTGATTTTTCTATTTAACCTTAAAATATTATTTCCACCTAACCATATTATTTCTTTTTTCCTTTCCCAATTGTTTTTGTGAAATCTCCTGAAGATAATCCAGTGTTCTTCTGAGAGGCTAATTCATAGCTCAGGATTATAGGACCCATCCTGTCTTCAGGACCTTATACAAGAAGCAGGACACATGAGTATTTGCAGGAAAACACAATCCAGTAGCTGTGCTGGGCGAGGCTCTAAGGCCAGGTTGTGAGGACATCAGAATCCATTCTGGGGATTTAACTTCCTTTGATGGTGCTTCTGCTTCCTAATGCCTAAGAGATCTTAATAGCTTTTGCTTTGCTCCATTTCCCACCAGACTTGGTGAAGCTATGAATGCTGATGTGGTGTGCCATGCTCTGGAATTTTGCAAGCAGGATGTTATCCAAACACAGTGCCATCTCTATCCCCTTCCCCAGGTGAGTGGGTTCTGCTCTGAATGTCACTTTCCAATAGCCTTTAGGCCTTTTGAAATGTTATAAAGGGAGACTCAGCTTCATTTGCTTGGTGGTTTGTGAACTGGAAACTAAAGAGTCAAGGTTAGAATCTGCATATGAAGGAAAACATGTTGTATTTGTCTTTCTAAGCCTGCATTACCCTACTCAGTATAATTTTTCCTGTAAATTTTATAATATAGTTTATTGTTATAGCTGAATAAGATTCTGGTTATATATATATCACACATTTTCAATATCCATCCATCAGTTAAGAGATATCTAGAATGATTCTATATCCTAGCTGTTGTAAGTAGAGGTACAATGAGCATGGATGTGTAGGTGTCTCTGTGGTAGAGTATCATAGGGAGATTATGTTGTTTCATTGTAAATAATTGTCCCACCCACTGGTTTAATAAAAAGTGCTGATTGGCCAAAGGCAGGCAGGAAGTGGGGGGGGGGCTACCAGACTAAGAAAACTCTGGGAACAGGAAGAACAGAGCAGAATGCCAGAGAGAAGCCAGAAGAAGCAGAGGACAACTATGCTGCTCTGAGAAAAGGTACCCAGCCGCATGACTGAACAGGATAAGAATCATGGGTTAGATTAAGGGTAAAGAGTTAGCAAGTTATATGCCTGGGCCTTAGGCCGATCAGCCTAAAATTATTGTAAGCATCTGTGTGTCTCTGCGGGTCTGTGGGTCTGCGGGTCTAAACCTTGAGGCTAGGCCCAAAAGTCCGGGCCAGAAACTGCTTACTACAGGGTATCTAGTCCTTTAATATATGTTCAAGAGAGTTATGACTGAGTCACATGGTAGGTCTAGTGCTAGTGTTTTGAGGACCATCTAGAGTGAGATCCAGACTAGATGTGCCAGCAGTGTGTGGGGTTCCCTTTTCTTCACATCTGTGAAACAATTGTTACCATTTGTGTCCTTGATGATGGGCTTTCATTCTGATTGAGGTGAGGTGGGATCTAAAATAGTTTTAACCCACATCTCTCTAGCGGCAAAGAATATTATACACGTTTAAAAATGTTTCCCAGGATTTGAAATTTCTTTTTGAAAATTGTTTAGTTCAGTATCTTTTTAAATTGGGCTTTCTCTCCTAGATTTTTTTCCCCTTAGTATATTCTAGTTACTAATCTTCTATTATGTGTATAAGTGACAAATAGTTTCTGTGCTGCATCTTTACTAACAATTTCTTTTGCTGTGCAGAAGCTTTTTAGTTTCATTTGATCCCATTTGTCAGTTGTTTGCTTTTTTCCCTATGATCCCAGAGTTCTATCCAGAAATTTCTTACCTGTACATATTGAAGTTCATCTTCTACTCATTTTTCTAGCAATTTAAGGGTATCAAATCTTACACTGAAGAATTTGATTCATTTGTAGAAAAGATATTTTTCAGAGTGAGGTATTTATTCCAAGTTTTATTCCTCTAAATATCAATGCCTAGATTTTCTAAAATCATTTGGTGAGGATGTTGGCTTCTCCCATGTATATTTTTGGGTTATTTGTCAAAAATAGCTACTGTTGTGTAGTCTTATTTCTAGGTGTAGTATTCTATGCCAGTATAGTATTCTATATGTCTATTTTTGTGCAGAGTATTGCTATTTTCATTAATATGGCTCTGTAGGAACATTTGAAATTAGATATGGTGATATCTATCACAGTTTTATTTTGTTCAGGATTGTTTTAGATATCCTTGGTCTTCTGTGTTTTCATACAAACCTTATAATTTCCCATGAAGAATGTCCCTAGGATCTTGATTGAGTTTACATGGAACCTCTATATTGCCATTGATAGAAGAGCCATTTTCATAATGCGATTCTTCCAATCATGACCATGGTGGGGAGGGAGATGTCTTACCATCTTCTAGTATCTTCTTCCATGTCTTTTTCAGTGTCTTAAAGTTTTCATTGAAAAGGTTTATAATTTCCTTGCCTAGGTTTATTCCCCAATGTTTTGTTTTTACCTTTTGGTTACTAAGAAAGGGATTATTTTATTGGTTTCTTTTTCAGAATGCTGGTCCTTATATGTATGAAGGCTACTGATAATTTATATATTAATTTTGTATCCTACCTCTTTGCTGAAAGTGTCCATCAGATGATTTCTTCAATTACTCCATGTAAAATGTTTAATTTTGCTTAATCCTTGATTCTTCCTCTCATAAAAAGAATGTCTAGGTTCTTCTACTGTTAACAATAATCTTGAATTGGACTGGCAGTAAATAGGAGAATACAATAAGTAGAGAAATCGGGATTTAAATTCACCTTACCTCTCAAGCACCAAATTCTTGCAGAACAACCAACTCATCTCAGAAAGCCAAGAACATGTTGGGGATCTGCACTAAAATAAAGAATCCATATTCAAAAGATTCTGTTTAGTTGGTTACTCTCATCTGAGCTTGCTCATTCCTACCCAAAAGATGAGTACGATAAAGTATCACCTTCCCAAAGCTTCCTAAGTAAAGCTATATATACATATATATGTATGTATATATAGTGATTAGCACAATACCTACAATACACATACCTACATATATACACTTATAATATATTAAAATATCATTTAAATGATAGCCAGTAAAATTATTGTCAGTATTGTGATTATTTGAGATTGTTTTTTAAGAATCTTTTGTATCACATTATTTTGGGAAACTTTTAGTTGGACTATGGTCAGACAAGGCTATAAATGTTGACATAATTTTTTCCACGTATTGTATATCAGAGCTTAGTATTAAGCTAATTAAGGCTCACAGTATTGATTTTCATGAGCTTCCTATTCAAATAATTCTATACTATTTCCCTAAAATTATGATTTCTCTGTATTAGTAATACTTAATAGCTTCCAGTTTTAAAATATTTTATTTATGATTAGATAAAGTTAGCTATAATACTTTGTGGCTTAACCAATGTACATGGTTTTTATGGCTAAAAATAATAAATATAGAGATTGGGGAGATGGCTCAGTTGGTAAAGCAAGTGCCACACAAGATGAGGACCCGGGTTTTAACCCCAGGACCAATGTAAAGAACTAGGCATGATGCTACACATTTGATATCCTACTCTAGAGAGACAGAGACAAAAGAATCCCTGGAGCTTGCTGCCCAGCTAGCCTCACCTCATCACTTCCAGGTCAGTGAGAAACTGTGTTTGTTTCTCCTGTTATAACAAAGACCAAAAAAAAAAAAAAAAAAAACAAAAAAAACAAAACAAAAAACCTGGTAAGGCGTCAGTTCATTTTATCTTATAGTTTATATTCCAACATCCAGGGAAGTCAGGGCAGAAATTCAAAGCAGGAATCTAGAGCTGAAAATCGAATCAGATGCTATGGAGAAATTCTGCTTACTGGCTTTCTCCTCACCTAGCCAGGATGGTACTATCCACGATCATCTGACCTCATCTACATTAATAATCCATCAGTCAAGATAATGCCATAGATTTGCCAGCAGGCCAATCCTATAGAGATATTTTTCTCAACTGAGATTCCTTCTTCCAATATGACTCTACATTGTACAAAGTTGACATAAAATCTCTCCACACAGAGACCCTGTCTTTAAATAAACAGTGTGGACTGCATCTGAGGAGAAAAGCCTAAGGCTGACCTCTGTCCACCTAACCCCAAACACACAGAGGGAGGAAGGGAGAGAACGAGGGAGGGAGAGAGGGAGGTAAACATGGAGAGTTGTAAAAATGCACACACATAAAATACTAAATATCACAAACATTTCTCCTTGCACAGAAAAAATGGAAACAAGTGTCCAGGGTACATATTTCATGCTTCTTCAGTAATTGGCTGTCAATGAAACTTGCCTAATCCCTCCCAAGAAGCTGTAGATTGTACTGATTTCTAGAAAAGTTAATTTTAAGTGAAAAAAAAATTATTTGAAAAAGTGGTCAAATAGCATGCTAATATTGTCTCATCATAATCACTATTTGATATTGCAAGAAGCAAATGTGTCTTCGTGCAGGAAAGCAAATATATTTGCCAGCTCATCATCATTATGACAAAATGCCTGAGACAGGCAATTTAAAATCAGGAAAGGCTTGCTTGGGCACACAGTTCGAAGGTTTCAATTCATGATCACTGGGCTTTGTTCATAGGCCTGTGGTGGGTCAAGACATCATGGTGTAGGGATTTAGGAAGCAACTCACTTGATGGTGACACATAGGCAGAGAGAAAGGGGGCCAGGAAGAAGGTTCACTCCAAAGAAGACCTACTTCCTTCAACTAGAAATTAGGCTATTGAGTTTCATCACCCTGCAGTATCACATCAAGTTATAAGCTCAGTAGTAAGTGGACTCATTGCTGAGGTTGCAGCCCTCACAGTTGAGAAACTTCCCCAAAACTCCATCTCTGAACATTTACTTGGGTACACACTTTCAACTGACAAGGCTTTGGGGACATTCCTGATTTAAATCAAAGCAGCAAATGATTTGGGTTTTAGTGACACTACAAGCAACATGATATATACACATCACATCTTCAGCTGTCCACACAATGCTCAACTTTATCTGTTCATAAGTATTATTCCTGGTTTAAGGATACTGTCTGCAGATAAGTTTATACTCCAGGTTTCATTTCTTTATCTCCTTCAACTTATCCTTCCTCTTCATTCATGATGCTGGAATTTGAACCTCAGGCCTTTCACATGCCGACACTTCCCTTTTCCCCAGCCACCTTAGGAACATTTCAACACCCTCTGGCCCGGGAGGGAACAGAAAGGATTTCATCTGGAAATACATGGTTTTCACTCAGGGTATTCTGGGCTGCTGGCCAGCTTGAGACACTCCCTCTGCTTCAACTTCCATCACTTCCCCGCCACTGCTCCAGACCTTCCTGGTCTGCCATAAATACCCATCACCAGCCTCTGCTTCTGCAGATGATCCAGAAAAGTGGGGTAGTCCTCTCAGATTCAGTTCTCTGCTTTGAGTTGTCCTTCTGCGGCAGTAACTGGCGTGTCCTGAGGGCTTTCCTCAGACTCAGCAGGGAGAGTCTGTTTCGTCTTGTCCAGCTGTCCATGCAGTCCTAAGACATGGGCACCATTGGGACCTCTTGCTCACAGGGAGGAAATGGAACGCTGAGGGGCTTTGTAAATCGCTGCCAGTCCCTACTCGAGGACTGAGCGGCAGGCATTACCATTGGCACCTGCGCCTCTCCCCTCAGAGATGCCCGTCCCCACCACCCACTGCGAAGCTAGGTTTTAAAGCTGCCCTGAGTGTTTCCAAAACAATCAACTGGAATCCTTCCACCAGGACGGAATAGCGTTAAAATGTTCACTTAATTTAAAAAGTTAGATTACAGCGAAGTCATTTCTTAGCCTGCTGACAGTGTTGCATGTCAGTCATTGTTGATTTGGTTTGGGGTTTTTTGTTGTTTATTTTTTCTTTCCCCCTTAACATTACATTTTGAATCTATTTTTTAAAATACAAAACTATTTTTATTTCCATAGTGTTCAAACCACTCATATGTAAGCATATCTTCAGGCCCCTGGGGTTTCCTGTGACAATTCTGTCTATGCCCTATTTTGGCACTACTCTGAAATGCCACCACAAGTCAGCTCTTTCATATAAAATTTTATTATTGAATTTCATGTTGGTCAAATTATTTAGAACAGATGATCTCCAGCTTACAGTGGTTAGAACTCTAAATTTTCTATTTCATCATGGTACAAAACCAATATGCAGTCAGGAGAGATTGAATTCTGAATCTTTAATTTTCATCTTTTCCATGACTGTCCCTCCCAGTCAGCTATGCAGTCATGGGAGGAAACCGCCAACACACTTGGTTACTAACATTTGAGGATATGATGTTTTCATATCTGGTCATGTCCACTGAACACCATGTTTGTATATATAACATACTCAGCCCTGAATTATAACAACTCTGCCTGCTGTAGGTTCATGCAAGTGCCCTGAGGTTTTGGGTTTTTATCTTTATTTGTTTTTAAGTTGTTTTTTTTTTTTTTCCCCATCCCACCACTTCTCCCCCACTCCCCTCCTCCCAATCCTCCCTCAGGTCCCACTCTCCCTCATTCTCCAGGGAAGGCAAGAAATCCCAAAGTGAGTCTGTTCGGTCTGGCATATCCAGTTGAGGTAGGTCCGAGTCCCTCCCCATAGTTTCAAGGCTGAATAAGGTGTTCCTCTGTCATTATAGAACCTTCATCCAGCAATGAAGGGAGGCAGAAGCAGAGATCAATAGCTAAGCCCCAGGTCAAGCTTCTGGTCCAGCTGAAGAGAAAGTGGAGAGAGTATATGATCAAAGGGATCAGGACCATGGGGAGGAGACACAGAGAGATGGCTGACCGGAGCTTTTGGGAGCTCACTGACTCTGAAATGACAACTGAGGAACTTTAACGGAAGGAACTAAACCCTCTGAATGCGGATGACAGCCAAATAGTGTAGGCAGGTTGTGGAGCCTCTTGCAGTAGAAGAGGACTTATTCCTGGTGCCCTAAGATTCTTAAGGTGTGAAGCTAGGGATGCTGAGTAGAATGGGAACAGCAAATGCATTGTACTCTCATCTCAACAACCAACCACCTTCTCTGTAAAACAGTTCCCAACTCTTCCTCATAAAATGCTAATTATCCTCTCAAGCACCATCATAAACTAACATCTAGTACTTGCAGTGTGTTAATGACTAATCAAAGTGCTTCATATGTATTCTTTCAGTTAATATTATGGAGGTGGTGTTGTCTCCATTTTATATGCTAAGACAGTAATGTTACACGGATTTTCTTATCAGGATACAAGCATATGGAGTATGGTATGGCTGTAGATTAGTCGTGGGGAAATCGGGGAAGGGAGAAGTAAAATGTGCAGGCCTTCACTGCAAAGACCACACATGGACAGTCTTTAGGGGAGGATGCGTCTCATCACCTCTCCACTTTGCATACCAAACAAGAATGACTGGTGCTGATGTATGTGTTTGTGTGTTCAAAGCCTGATTGACAACATTGTCCTACCTCACTGCTTAGAAACTAAAATTCAACTGTAGTTCTCTCTTCCCCCCTCCCAGTCCTGAAATTCCCAAAAGATGCTTCAGCCTTTTCCAAGGCAGTCTCAGTTATAATGGTGCTATAGACATCTTCCATATTTACTAGCATCCCAAAGGTACATGCAAAACACACACACACACACACACACACACACACACACACACACACACACACACACACACACACTGTAATAGGCAGGCGCCCCTAGGGCACCCCAAGACAAGACACCCCAAGACCACGGCTAATGACCACTGTTAACATTAAAGAAAAAGAGAGTTTAATGAATATGAATATGAATATGAATACTGGTACACACATGTTGGGCTCCAGGCACTGCAGAAAAGCCTGGAGCTCCGAATAGTTTCAGGGCAGGATTCTTATACCCCACTCTGGGTAGGGGAGGGGGTATGGGCGGGCTTGGCGCGCTAACAGGGCGGGGCCAACAGTCAGCTTAGGACAGAGTTTAGGAATGCAGGCAGGCAAGCTATTTCCTGTGAAACAATAAGGACCACCTGAAGACATTCATTTCCTGGAGCAGGACACATTGTGCAAACTTCAGAAAGTTCCTGCCTCGGCAAACAATGAACAGTTCTCAGGCAGGGCTTTCCTGGGTGACCCCACCCAGGTTGCTAGATCAGGAATGAGGAATGTGGTCTCACCAGGTTGCTAGGAATGCAGTCCCAGCCAGGCAATGGGGGAACAAAGCTTTTCTGAGAAACAGCCATCTCAACCTTGGCTAGTTTCAGGGACCTCAGGAAGGGGTCGAAGGGGAGAGAGTTACAGGATTTTTCTATTTTCACAACACAATCAACATTTAAAGAAAATTATATTCAAATAGCTAGGTGGAGCTAGGAGCTAGGTCCTTCTCATTCTCTCAGACCTCCAGGACACCTAATCTGCCTGTTTTAGGAAGTAGGCAGACTTTAAAGAAGCTTCCATAGTGAGTCCAGTCCCTTAGGAACCAGAAGCTCTCTGGTACTGAGAGAATGGATGTGTGGTGCACAGAGAATCCTGGGATCTGATTCACAGGAAGCCGTTGACATACATGGTTCTGGGAGGTAGTTAGTGTGCCCTTTACCTAAATGAAAATGACATCAGACAATTTTTTGTGTGGCTGTAAATTGAACTAGTTGCCTCGGGACTTTATTTTATGCAAAAATATCTGTCATCTCCTCTAACACATGTACTTAGACTGCACAGATTTAGGGCTAAGATTTAAAGGACAAAGAGGAATCTTTCTGAGATCATCCATGGGTCATTTCTATCCTGTGCAGGTGATAGTGACCCTGCTGCTCACAATATTGTTCTTAGCCTGTGAGCTCATGCCGTACTTTCAGATGTTAAAATCTCTCTTCCTCAAGTTCTTCTCTTAATGAACTTTTTACTTTTCATCAATTTTGTTACAGTAGTCATGATTAGAGCTCTCTGGAGGCTCACTAAGGAAAAGCTTTTTCTCTGATCTAGATAGAGCTCTACCAGCCCAAGCTACCCAAAATATCAGCAGTAACCCAAGCAAGCTGGCCAAGCGTCTATTTAAGTTACTTACCGAGCTGGAGCCAGGGCTGGGTTAAGTCTGATAGTTATCTGGATTACTCAGAAAATTAATATTTTTTTTTCCTTCATTTGGATGTTTGCCAAAGCTTGAGCACCCTATCCCTGACACCCTGGGCTTCTTCCCTCTTTTCCTGAAGCTCCCCACCCCTTCACCTCAGGCTGCCTGTTTGCTTACTTACCTCCTTGTCTAACTTAAATGGCTTGGCTTTACCTTTTCCTGTCTCCATCTTCCCTCCTCCAGGCAACCTGCCCTAGGCTTTTTCTTTTATATTCTAACAAAATTGTTCTCAAGTGTCTTTCTAAATCAGTTCTCAAATTCTTTGATTAGCAAGATAAAAAAAATAAAAATAAAAAATCTCAATTTTCTTGGTAATCTATGGTACCCCAAGTGGGTCTTCCCAAAATTTCCATTAACAATATCAATTTACAAAAAGTTAGGACAATAACACAGAGAATAAACCTCTCACCTGAGTTTGGCCTCCCCAGTAGAAGCATAGCATCACTTAGTCAAAACTAAAGAAAGTAGCATTACACTATTTCATTTGTATGACTATTAACTAAAATTCAGGCTTAATTAAAGATATTATGAGATTTATCACTAGCATCGAATCCTAGCATCTGCTCTTGGTACACATTACATTTATTTCTTATGGTGGTTTGCATAAGAATGGCCCTCATAGGCTCATATGTTTGAATGCCTAGTCATCAGGTAGCAGCACTATTTCAAAGAATTAGAAGGCTAAGAAGTGTGGCCTTGTTGAAGTAGGTGCAGCGCTATTGGAGGGAGTATTTCACTAGGGGCGGGGCTTGAGATTTCAGAAGCTCAGGCACTATCACTCTTTCTCTTGGCCTTGAACCAAGATGTAGCTCTCAGCTACTGCCCCAGGACCATGCATGCCAGCATGCTCCCCATTTCAATGATAATGGACTCAGCCTCAATTTAAATGCTTTCCTTCATAAGACTTGCCTTGGTCATGGTATCTCTACACTGTAGTAGAACAGTGACTAAGACAGTTCTCCTGTCTCTGCAATGTCCTTTGGTCAGTGACAACATCTTAGTCTTTCTTCGCTTCTCAGACCTTGACAGTTCTAAGATATCTGTGACATACACTTCACAAATAAATAAATAAATAGATACTTGGGTGACAGAGGAAGACTAAGCCTAGCCTTGCAAAATAAAGGTTTCTGTTGCATTATGTGGAATTCTTCTGGAAAGAAGTATGTCCTCCTCCAAGATATTCAGCAAATCATTTATTTTTAATAGACTGGTGTGTTTATATCTTACAGTCTTAATCAGAAGTGCTTATTTTATAGCTCAACTTTTCTAGCTTGGCCACCGTTTGGAACTCTTCAAATTGGCACCTTCTTATAAACATTTCCTTTCCCCCTGGGTCTCTCAGCCAAGCATAGCTTGTCATGCCTTTTGTTTTTAAACCACAACCATAGAATCATTTATATCAAGAAACTCTGGCTTCTTTTATTAAACAATGATATTTAGAAACCAAGGCCTAAACTCATAAAGTGTCCTTTGCTGCTGGGATCTCATTGCTGTTAGCCCTTCTCAATGGCGTGCTGGGGAACAGTGCAGAAAAGACATAAAACTACAAACAACAGTGTGTTTCTTTCTGCCCGTCTTTAATGTGTGTTTATATGTGCATACTTCAATTTCTACTAATCTCTCCAATTTTAGTAAGATTTCACAGGGCCAAACTTATAGGTATTTATTTTCAAACATATTTTACAGTTGAGACTGAAAGTCTTGATTTAAGATGCGTAACATGTGAGTAGGAAGTGAACTCAACTTGCCCTTGTTTAGCATAGGCTGAAGCATTATTCTGAATGGTGGCTTAACCAGAAGCTGCCTTGGCTTTAGTGACAAAGAAATATACCGAAGGGCTAAATTTTCAATGATCCCATACAAGTGTACTAACATCTTCCATCCTAATGAGTCTGCACAGCCATTCATCCACTCAGTCATGCTTCAGGGAACATTTCTTGAGCACTTATAAGATACCTGGATGTTGATCCAGATATTCTATTATCTCTTTTTACCATCATCAATGTGCAGGACAGATATTCCTATTTATAATAACTTCTCTAAAGTCTCTTAGCTTCTAAAGAATAATTTCTTTTCTTTTATTGCAGCCAGAAATGATTGATAGAAGAATTATGTAGAGCAGTATTCCAACAAATATGGCAGGTAATAGAGATGCAAATAGTGGGGTGAGGGACAGGTAGTAAGTAACAGTGGGAGGGGGACAGGTCTTTCAATAGATTTCAGGGAAGAATAGGAGCCTTCAGAGGAAGGCTGAGCTCTCTTTGAGAAGGTAGGAGAGTATCCTGTTAAACTCTCTTGCAGGAAGAGTAAGAGTATCTTCAAAAGAGATCAGGAACCCTCCCCCCACCACACCTGAGCAGGGCTCCTTTGCACTGAAAGGTGAGAACTCTTCTATCTGAACCCAGGCTTGAGAGCTGTTGATGACCTGAAAGTGCTGTCCCTTCTGGGGTATCTAAGATTCCAGATATCTACAATCAAGTCTGCACTCACCCTCATCATCCCTTTTCCACACCATTCATTGGTTTCTTCTCATTCTCGGTGGGTTTGTCAAACACTTTCTATTCTTTCTTTGAAAGTACCAAGGGCTTCTTAAGTGTTAAATTCTGGGTTGTAAAATTGTAAGGCTAAGGTTATAGGTATAACCTACGTAGATAGGCAGCTATCTACATACACTGCCCCGGATAAGAGATGGTACACTCAAGATGCCCTATAGGTATATATTAAATAAATGGGCTGAAATTTGAACCTAGACTTACCTGCAAAATATGAAGAGTCAAGCTTCGTGATGCTCCATATCCCGCTGCTCTTTACTCAAGTTTGTTTTGTTGGGGTCTGCCTTCCCAGCACTCATCCTTCAATTCCATAGAGTCAATATGACCCAGAAAATATCTCATTCCATTTTTACATTTGGGGCTTTTGCTGCTAAGTTCTAGAAGATACACTGTGAGCATCTATTTTTCCCTTTCTAATAAGGCTTTCTGAGCCAGGCCATAGTTACATCTGAGGGATGTCTATCCTAACTGTTTTCCTGTTGTGACAGCCATGCACTAGGAATCCTGTACTTGAATGAGAACCTTCTGAGGGTGTATTCTCAGAACTATGATAGCACATGGAATCAAATAATATTCAATAAATGGTGATACAAGAAGTAAATCCACAATCAAAGTGAAAATAAAATTGACAAGAGAATTGGCATATATTCTCCTGCTTGTTCACAACCAAGCACTCTTCTAGTAACTAGCAAGTGTTTTAGTCAAAAAACTGATCTCCAATTCCAAAATCAATTTTGTTTTGTGTGCATCTGTGTTTCTGTAACTTATGTATGTTTTCTAACACCCAAGTCTTTCAAGTTTGCATATGTTTCTTCATCACTTTATCAGGACTTGTCGTTGTGTGATAGATGCTGAGGGGAGAAAATGAATTAAATGTTCTCAGCTGAAAGAAATCTCTGTGTCAAGCAAACAGAATCTCCTCTCATCAGCATCTCACTGGAATCTGCTTGACTACTTTCTGACACACAATTCTAGATGACAACAGCTTCAACCTCAAACTAGACAGAATCATTTTCTCTGTCGTGTCTGGTATTTAGCAACGTTCCCTATCCTGTCTTTGTTCTGCCTTAGCTGTGTGTAGTGTCTGAACAGGATTTTCTTATGCATCTAATTGCTGAATATATAAGTATGGAAGAAGCTAAGTATGCGAGCATCTAAGCTGGAGTTTCCTTCCTGAGTGATAACTAGCTGGTCACTACTGTTGGCAAATATTAGAAAATCCAACACTCCTTCTGAAAGAAAAGAAAGAACAACCCACAGCCATTTACCTTGATTTGGTACCTTAATATTCTAGAAGAGTTAAAGTCTGTCAAGCTAAATTAAAATTCATTAATCTGCTATGCCTGAATGATTTCTAGATCTTTGGGTGCTGAGACTAAAAAATAAACTAATCAAAAGATATTGGAAGATGATGACAGCTTCCAGGACATAGACAGTCTTATTTTATTATATAACGTACCTTTCCTAAAGCTGTTACTACATGATAGGTACACATTAGTGGTTAATAATAGACAATACAACTTTGGCTCACACATATCCTCAAAAATCATCCATACAGTTTCCAATATCCTAATTTTCACATGGGGAAGATGTCAAGAAAACTGTTTAATGAATGTCTTAGTTGAAATACTTTAAAACTTCCTATTTAATTATCCAAAGATCTTTAAACAATGAAACAGTAAATAAGTGCTATTCAGAAATAGAAACCAGTGGTAAAACATTCTTCACTTACATCTTAGCACTAAATGCTAGGAGTGATGTTCATTTCTGTGTACGTGGGAGGGGTGTTGAACATGATATTTGTGTGTGGGAGGTGCTGGACATAATGTGTGTCTGTGTATGGGGGCAGGTACTGGGCATGGTATTTGTCGGGGGAGTGGTGCTGGTCATGTTGTATTCTGTGTAGGGTGGTGTTGAGTTCAATGTTTACTTGTTTATGATACCAAAGCAAATTCCACATAAGCTAAAATTTGAATAAGAAATATTGGAGCCATACCACAAACAAAGGAAAAGCTGAGAAGTATTATATACATTTCGTGACCAAGAGGTCTGGAAAAAAATAATTTATTATTTGCCATATACATAATGCCAAAGAATACATAGAAAACTTGAAAGATGTTTTTATAATATTCCACACAAAGAAATTTTTTCTGTGATCCAAAGCACTCTTAAAAATCAGTAAGAAAAAAAAATGACTAAGGACCACAATAGGTTCCTTTATAGAAAAAAAGTCAAAGAATTAAAATTTAGGGGTAAAGATTTACCTGTTTTCATCATTAAAATGTAAAATTTAAAACTAGTTTCCATTATTTCTCATATATTTGCTGCCACATAAGTCCTTTATGGTCATTAAGCAGTAAGTTATATAGAAATACCTAAGGCCACTAAAGCAAACTGTTCCATAAATATTTGAGGTATAAAAACACTTGTAGCCAGAAGTTTGTGGCCCATCCTAGTCCAAAGGTCCAGACCTACCCACACCTTCTTAGCACCCCAAAATGACTAAATCACTTATATTAATTATAAACTGTTTGGCCTATGGCTCAGCCTTATTGCTAGCTAACTCTTACATTTTAACTCAGCCCATTTCTGCTAATCTCTATTTTGCCACATGGCTCGTAGCTTACCTGTACTTCTACATCTCTTGGTGGCAGCTCACAGCATATCTGTCTGACTCCACCCTCTTTCCCCATCTCTCATTAAACATTGGTGAAACTGAACCTAAAACATGGTTGGACTTGACTCCATCGACAGTCTTTTCTCTAAGTATCTCAATGATCTTGCCAGAGATGCCAAGACAAACTTCTTTTTAAACTCTAGATTTGGAATCTTTGACAATATATCGATCTATATTTCCTTGAAGATGTATTAGGAGCCATTAAACTCAAGGAAGTGTCAAGAATCTTGGAAGAACAATAAAGATACAAGTAAGTTGCTTTTGAGTGGAAGGGCATGGACACATGGAAGAAATCAGAAGAATCCAGGGAGAAAGTCTTTATATGATGCTCAAGATATTTTTTTTTAAAAAAAATGTTTCTTATTTTAATTCATGGTTTTGAAGATTTCAGTCCATGACCAGTTGGCCTTGTTGCTCCATATTTGTGGAGGGTCTTCATGGCTAGAACACATAGCCAGTAAAGCTACATGATGGCGGGGCTGTTGAAGGCTGGTCTACAATCATCCCCTTCGAGAGTGTATCCGAAATCACTTAAAACCACTCATTATATCCCAAGTCTCAACATGGTGCCCTCTAGGAGATGCTCTGTATCCAAATGTAGCACCAGTGATTACAATTCCAAACACATTTCTGAGTACTGATTATGCCATAAAGATGTCCAAAAACAGAACACTCAAGAACCAGAGAACATAAGAGAAAGTAATCAAATATATAAAACTGAATGGTGAAAAGTAAATCTCCACCTAAATTGGAGAAATCAAAATGTAATTTTCATAATTGTTGTGTTCATATTGTTGGGGGATTATTATTGTTATTTATATATGAATCATAAAATGACATCTCATGAAAGAAAAATGTTTATTTCTTGTTCTTGAAAATTTCAATTACCTCTAAGAATATGATTTTCCTTCTTAGCTCAAGAAAGCTCGTGACCTTAATGAATTTGAACAGTCCTTAAAGATCTTTTGAACTTTGAAATTTTAATGGCATCGCTTGACCGTTCTCATGATGAGCCATCTACATCAGAGTTCAAACAGCCAGGTCCTGTAGGATATGTCCCCATTCAGTTCATTTACTTTTACACCACTTACTAAGACTATATTAAGTAATAATAATATCATTACTTAATGTCTGTCTCCCATTAGGGTGTAAGTTCCATGACAGCAGAGAGAGTCTAGCTGTACCACTCCCAACATTTTCCCCAGAGCCCATCACAGTTCATGCATGAATTAGTCATTCAGTAACTATTTGTTGATTGAATACGATAGTAGAAAGAATACGGCCCTTCCTGCTCCCCACAAAGAATCTATCTATACCCTAGTACCCAGAAGCTGTAAGTATAGTGCCTTTTAGGCAAAATGAAAGTTTTGGTTGTGATTTAGTTAAGGATGGGGGATTATTTTGAATTATCTGTATGAGTCTGATGTAATCACAGGATTTTTTACAACAGGCAAACTTTAGGATCAGAGTTGGAGAAGAAAATTGTAACCATGGGGCAAGGGAGACGACACAGTAGGAAAAAAATGTTTGCCATATAAAAATAAGAACCCTACAATGTATGTAAAACCTGACACAGTAGCACGTACATGTACCCCCAACACTGAAGAGGCAGGGACAGGGGTTCCCTGGGGTTCACAAATCAGGAAGCCTAGTCTACTCAGGGAGTCCCATCCAATAAGAGACCTTGCCTCAAAAACCAAGTAGACAGCTTCCACACGCACAACAAACGAAAGGCACATATATACATATATACATACACACACAAGAAAAGGGGGAAAGTAAAGCAAAGGAAGAAATGGGCGAATAGAGAAGGATATGAAAATGTGAGGAGCGAATGAAGTGAGGAGCCATCAAAGGGATACCAACAATTGGAGGCAAAGAAAAGGTTCTCCTTAGGTTGTACAGAAGGGATATATCTTGCTGAATCCTAACTAAGCCTAGCTTTCTGACCTCAAGAACTGAAAGAGAATAAATTCTCATGCTTAAATCACAGCATTTAAGAAAATTTGTTACAGTAGCTGAAAATGAATCCAGGGCCAGTGAGATACCTCAGCTGGTAAAGGTACTTGCTGGCAGGCCTGATGACCAACAAGACCCACATGGAAAGAGTTGAAATGACTCCAGCAAGTTTTCCCCTGAACTACACATGCACACCATGGCACCTGTACAAACACACACACGCACACACACGCACACACACACACACACACGTCAGTTAGATTACAAGTATGTTCCCTCCCCGTTTTATGACAGGATGTTATTAACATTATAATTAAACCATTTTTCTATTTGCCCTGAAGTCATTAAATAAATCTTACTCTGTGTTTTACAACTAAGCAATTTGTATTCATATTCTTGTATTTATATATATATATATATATATATATATATATATATATATATATGCACACACCAAAAACCCCTGCACACATACACATAGAATAATGATGCATAAATTAAACATTTTTAAGTCATGAAAGCAGGAAATAAATCTATGGCAATGTAGGAAGCACTGCTACAGGTGCTTATTTACCTATCTCATTAATATGATCCTCTCTGGAAGGAAGAGTTTATCTTGGTTCATGGTTTGAAAGACTATAGCCCATCACAGCAGGGTAGGCATGGCAGTGGGATCATGAAGCAGTGGTGGAAGTCATGTCAGCAGTCAGGAAGCAGAGAGAGGTGGAGGCTATTGCTCATCAGGCTTTTCCTTTTCCCTAATTTACACTGTCAGGCATGTGGCGGTAAATCTTACTTAAAATATACCAATATAAGATAAATATTTATTGGTAAATAAATTAACACTCACGATAACAGGCTACAACTTAGGAATACACTTTCACAATTGGATGGACAAGCGATGGACATTGATTCAATCTCTCCAGAAGGCAGGAACAAACAGGCCTCCCCAAGATCCCAGCAGCCCCTCTTGAATGGGGCTGGCCACTCCCCTTCAGGAGCCCAGGACCCTGGATAAGTGTCTTCTGACCTTATCAGCTGACACCTGAATTCCACCACATCTCCCCCTTTTGTCTAACTAGGAAGGTTCTGAACTAAGACTATACACAATAGGAGGTAGTATCTAGGAGGGGATAAGGCACAAACTACAACCAAAACCTAACACATATAAAATACATCATACATTTTGATTATAAAGAGGGCTGGATTTGGAGTGGGAGCAAGTGGCAGGAAAAAAAGAAAGAAAAAAAATACCAAAGACTGAAAGAGGTCTGGAAAAACAAAAATAAACAAAAAAAGACAAGAGAAGGTGGATCTATCCTCTGATACTGGGACACTAGCCTGTGGGTGCAGAAGAGCCCTTACACACCCAGAGATGGTCTCCTAGGATTCCAAATGCAATCAGGTTGACAATATAGCTTAACCATCACAGTGATACTACTGATAAAGTCAATGAATAATTGAAAAGGGCAGATAGAATGCTAACTAAGTAAAGTAGTTTTAAGGCATTGCTTAAGGAAAGAAAAGTGGTAGTCCTGGTTAAATATGCCAACAGTCCTCATAGCTATCCATATAGTACAACATGAGCAGGATAGAAGTGAGTGTGTCTGAGGATGGTATCTGTAGGAAGATGAGGCAGTGTGCAATGAAGAGAATACATTTTAAAAGGAGTGGCATTTTCTCTCATTTTTATATTTTTTAGCCTGGAAGAAAACGACATGAATTTGACTTTACTTTTCTATTTATCTTAAAGTTATAAATGCCTATCAGAGTTGGAAAATGTCAGAACATGAAAGAAACTGGACTTTGCTGAAGCTAAATTCCAGGTATTGGCAAATAGTCACTGTGCAATACCTTGGCACACAGATAAAAATACGGCTGCAAATTCCACCCAAAGGCCAGGTGGCCCATATGAGATAGGAACTCACAAGCACATCACATCTTGCCTTTGTATTTCTACTTACTGAAAATAACTTCAAAGCCCCCTTCTGTTCTTTCTGGTTGGCTGTTTCTAGTCTGCCTGTCATTAGTCATTTTGGGATGCTGGGATGTTATTTTTAAAAGCATACACACACACACACACACACACACACACACACACACACACACACACACACACACAAAGTTTTCAAATAATAAACTAAGACTATCATTTAAAAGTATCGTACATTACAAATAAGTGAAATTTATTTCTCAGTTATGGAATCTGGAAGTCCAATATCAGGATGCCAGCTCAGAATGTTTGCATTCACTCCCCCAAAGCATGCATATTTTTGTTATATTATTATTTGGGAAAGAGAGAGGTACCTTGGTGAAATTCTCTTCAATTTTGTTTAATTTTATACTGTTCTTTTAAGACAGGGTCTCCCTGTGTAGCCCAGGCTGGCCTCAAATTTATGATCCTCCTACATCTTTCATATAATGTTAAGATTATAGGTGTGAGCCACCATACTTGAATGCCTTCTTTTTAGGTCACAAATCCCTGTGTCAGCTGCACCCTCATGACATAATCACATCCACAGAGTCCCTCCTCCAGAATGAAATAAGAGTTTCAACCTGTGAATTAGAGGAGAGAGCACACAAGCATTCAGTATACTGAGCTTCCTTATGTTATCTATGTGCTTATCTTCTTGAGGAAATAGTGATGACTTGGAGATAGGATCTTCTAAATGCTGCACCAATTTAAAGATAAACTTGCACATTTAATTTGTGTATAAGGGAAAATTTATTCTCATAAACTTAAAAAAATACAGTAAATGAGTGATCATTTCCCACCCCCAAATCTTTTTCCAGCATGCTCTTGACAATTAGAATAAACCATCCATCTCAATCATCATCACTTCCCTTCCCAGGGGCTTTCTCCTTTGTGGAAAGCTGTCACTGCTGTCAAAAGCATGGAGGGAACAAAGACACTTCTGGTACTTTTCAAATCTGCTGCTGCTATAATTGATAGCATAGAACTCCATCACTAAAAATTGTCACCATAGAAACTTGTGCCTAACAATGCCATTTGTCTTTACTTCCTTCACTTTTATATCCCAAAATCTAGTTCTTCGACAGCATGGAATACAAGAAAAATGAGTTAGAGATCATGTATCATATAAGCATTCACCAATGCTTTTACAGTGTCCAGGAGCACAATATAGACACCTAAGAACCCTGTTCACTGTCTTCTCTCCTTACTTCCCCCTCATAGTTGATGTGGCCTAGTGCTCTTGGTTGAAGCCTTTCAGCTGGTGAAATGCTCAGTCTATATAGTATAAATCCCCACAAAGTAATGCAAAACCACGGATATGCTGACATATTCTATATCTATAGGAAAAGGATTTAGATCCTACAGTTCAAAAAATTTTTTTATTTCCTGTTTTATCTCACCTACTAAAATCTCCCAGAGAAAAGCAAAAAGCATTGGTCATGCACAAAATAAATCTGAATTGAATTTGGGATGTGTTATCCATCTTTTCTATGGCTTTAAATAAAGCTCTTTTTTCACTCTAAGTCTCTGCTCACCTCATATATAACACAGAAATACTAACAGCACTACTCACCACTTTCCATAGTGCATTCTAGCAGTGTCCTGTCAATCTCTCCTCACATTATAAAATCTTAAATGTCTCATTATGGCAGAAATAAACAGTTCATGATACAACTTAGCATAGACATTTGGTAAGTATCTATGAGATGGGTAAATAGAATGAATGACTGCGTAAGAAGTGCCTGGTGGAAAGAAAGCTGTCTTCCTCTCATCCCATGTGCACGTCTGCATCTTAGTCACATGAATTTCTACCAGGTACATGGCTTCTTGACAAAGTTTCTCCCTTGACTTTCTGATCTTTTGCATTCTATCATCCTTACTTCCTGGAAGTTATACTTGATATTTGCCATGTTTTTGTTGAAACCTCATGGGTCTCATTTTCTTGCTAGAGTTAAAAGTGTCAGTTAAGATTTCATTCTTGGGAATCAGTATGATAGTAATAGCAAAGAGGCTGGTATAGAAACATGAGTGTTAATCTTGCCTCTGCCTACAGAAAGACCCTTATTAAATTGTAAAATCTTTCTTTATCTCTTTCCCCTCATTTGTAAAGCACAAACTATAATAGTGTTTTCCAAGTGGATTCAAGGTCATTGGAAAAACAGCATGAGTTTACATAGGTTAACATGGTCATTGTTATTCTTCCAGTTGTGTATTGGTACAACAACCCAAAATGAAAGCTAGGCCTGTCATTAGCACTGATGCCAGACTAATTCATGTTTACTATCTCATTCTTACTATCTCCATTTTACAGAAAAAGACTGTGGGACAAGATGCTAAAGTTACTTGCCCAAGGTTCCACAATTGACCAGTCCACTCCAAATTTATGTTAGATGGCAAATAACAGTGGGATATTGGCCTCCGATCAGTCTGGTGTTTGAGGGTATCTATCCACTGAAGATGAAAGTTTTGTCACACTGAAGCTTCTAGACTATGCCATTTGCTTTTCATTCTCTGAGGCTTGTCAAAATCCCAACAAAGTACCTTTTGTCCAAGAAACTGATGGGAAGGAGCCTAGACTCCTGCTTTTCTATTATCCAAACTCTTCTTAGGTTAAGATCAAATACTCTTGGTTATCACTATGCTGGAGAGAGTAAGAGAAGTTGTAACTGTATTCTCCGGCTGCCATGGCCCACCACTTAAACATCAGGAGTTTTGTATCTCACAGTTCTGAAGACTGGTGGTCCAAGATCAAAGTGCCAGCAGGCTCCTGAGTGGGATGGGACATGTATTTCCTGTCTCACTGTTCTGGAAATTTGCCGTCAGTCCTTGGTATTCTTTATGGGTGGCATTTTCCCCGTATCTCCATGCCATATTTCCTCTTCTTATATATGTCTTTTTCTATTCACGTGTCTAAGTTATAAGAACACCACTAATAATAGAAGCAAGGGCACATTCCTCTCCAGTATGACCTTATCTCATCTTAACCAATTTCATCTATAATAACCACATTTCCATAGAAGGTCAGGTTTGAGGATACTTAAACAGGAGTTTATGTTAAACACAATTCAACTAATTTATTAATGATAACAACAATTAATGAATTTAACACCCGTTTTGTATGAAGACTTTGAGGAAGCTCTGGTTTGAAATGACAACTACATCTTTCCATACAAATGTGTTTTAGCAAGTACTGGTTTGTGCCCTGGCAGTAAAGCAAAGGCTCCTCCTTGCCTCTTTCATAGACTGTTGGTGCCCATTCTTGTTGCCCTTGAATACCTGCCAACACTTGAATATAGAAGTCCAGTACATATACCCATGGTTCTCTGAACAATATGCTCAGGCTAAAGGCTTACAGCTTTGTGAGTATGTGTGATACTTTCCCTTAGCAACACACTCATAAGATTGTTAAATAGATAAAGAGGATTTGAAGCTGGAATAAGAAAACATAACCAACTGAAGAAAGTGATGAGGGTCTGGAACAATCTGACCATACCTAACACCAAAATCAAATGGATGCCCAAATGAAAGAGCGACTCCCTTTTGTTAGAATGGAATCTGTCTGTGTTGTCTGTAGATGCTGTGGCTAAGTAGGAAGAGGATCCTGGCTCCCTTCCACAATTTTCTTCTCTGGACACTTTCTATGCCCTGGCTCTCTCTCAAGTGCTCATTAGACTACATATTCCACTCTAAGTCTAATTTTTTTTAGAATATAGAAGAGGAGTTTTCCTATTTTATAAACAAAGACAAAGATTAAGTAGTCAATATTTAAGGTTACCAAGAAAAAAATAACAATTATTTTTATTTATACATACAATGTGCTTGTCATTAGGACAAGTAAACTGAGCTACTTTCTTAAGTATCTCTGACTTGCCACATCATTTTTTTTCCTGGCTGAAAATGGCAATGTTTTATTTAAATTTTCTGATGTACCTGGGCAAAAGTTCAGTTTGAATTAGTAAATATGAGACTATGACACTTTGATCTTCATTTTTAATTGGTTGTGGTCTGTGTTACAAAGAAAAGTTTCCTTGATGAGGGGTGGAGATTGCACTTGTCTGTAGACATAAGGACAAATGTTTACAGATTGATGTTGAGAACTGTGATACTCTAGTAAATTAGTTGTAGATTCTCCTCCAATAACCATTATTTCATTAACAATTTGAATTTACATACCAAATATGGTATTCCTCCTGTTGAGTGGGTCTTTAGCCCAGTTGGTGAACTGTTGCCTATTGCTAAGGTATATGTACCATTATTGCACTCTGAGAGTTACAGTACTATGTTGCTTATTGATGTGGTTCATAGATATCATAGCTGGATAGGTCTATTGTTTGTCTCCCTCATTTAGAAGCTTGCATGGAACCTTCTGCTACCATGAAAATGAGTCCTCAGAAAGGAGACTTTCAGTAATTTCCAGCTAAGGGGTCTTTGGGCTCTGTTTTTGTGGTACATGTTGTCTTCAGCAAGAGACCTCTACCTTCCAGTTCTGGGGAATAACCAAGGGCAATATCAATAGACTGTATATTAATCCTGGCCATCAGCTCAAAAGAGAACTCTGAAGTCTAGTATTGAGGTTTGTTTCAGGTGGCCTTTGGCTCTTGGAGGGAGTACCATCAGCCCAGATGAGAAAAGTTTATTACAACTATACATGTATATTTATATATGGGATTGCATGCATTATAAAGTGTTGCTGTTATCTAGGGCTCTAACATCTCCCTCAGGGGAGGGTGTGAGAAGGCCTGGTGTCAATGAAGCAGACACTGGGAGTCAGGTGAAAAGCAAATGGCAGACTCCTTTATTCAGCAGTGGGGAGAGCCTTATACACTCTCCTCCCAGAACTTAGGCTGCATCCTGATCTGACGGTATTGTGCAATCACCCCTCATTGGCTGGGCATGATTAGAACCTCCGACAGCCCTTAGGCAGATTCCAGGTTGGCTCATAAAGAAGTACATTAAGTGCGTGCCTTAGCAAGTAGTTTGAGCCAAATTTTTTTTCGACCCTATGGGCCTGTCCTAGTACTATAAGGCTTTGTTGTTGTTGTTGTTGCAAACAGTTAACAGTATGATTCTTTGTGTTTTTTTTTTTTTAGATATCCTTATTGTTAATTTACTCATCTCTTTCTTTCTGTATTTAATTCCCTCCTCCTTCCCTAAAGAGTCTCTACTTTCCCATTTCCTTATCAGATAACTTGTGTCCCATTCTTCTCCTTTACTCACCTTCTTTTGTAACTACCTCCCTCCTTCCTTCATAACGAGCACCCCCTTTCCCACTTTTCATATCAAATCACTTGTATCAAAGTGGAGGATAGGTAAAGGGGATTAGAAGAATGTTCTTTACTAAAAACTCTCAATATCCAACTCTAACTTAAGAATAAAAACAAAGTCTCACTATATAGCCCTGGTATAGAGCATGGGGTCTTGAACTCATGGAGATATGCCTTGTTCTGCTTCCAGAATGCTAGGGTCAAAGGCATGACCCATTATGTCATGACAGCTTCCAATCTCTACCCATTATCTACTTGTCCAGGTTTTTTTTTTTTTTTGTAGTCAAAATGTATGTATGTATTTTTCAATATACTGATCCATATATTATACCTCTAGACCCTTATTATGTTCCTTACAACTAAAATATTCATTATCTTTCCACCCACTTCCACCTTTTAAAACAATGCAAGACAGCTTCTTCCTGAAACCAGCTCATCATTTCTCTCTTCCCAGGAGAAAACCAGAAAGGTTTTCTTTACTTTCCTCATTCTAGTGTGTACTTGTCTTATTCTCAAACTAAATGTCAAAATTTTCATAAGTGAGGAGGCAGCAGCTGCTTTTCCACAGCTCTCCAACCCCATACTCCCTAGCTTGGTACCTGATGTGATGTCTTCAAACCAGTAACATTGGCTGAATAATGGGAAGAGTAGAAGTCTGAAATACACAGTGCTTCTCAGGTCTCCATTTAGTAAACTTCATCTCAATCACTTGGTGATTCATTTCAACATATCTTCATTGTTACTCTAATGACATCAAGGGAGACCCAAAGTGATGACTCTGAGCCATCAAAAGTAGAAGACATCAGTCCATTAGGGGGACACATACAAGAATGATAGTTCTAGATGTATCCTGAATCTATGATTTTCCCAGAAGAATCTAGAAACTTGGTTTTTATTATCATTAATGGCACTGTAGAACAAGGAAAGGGGTGACTGGGCTTTGAAGTCTGAAAGATCTGGGTTCTTTCCATAGCCAGACTCCTCATTAGCTTATTAATCCTTGAAGAGTTACCTATCTTTTTGGGTGTACCCTATTGTAAAATAGGAATGATTCTTCTTTTGGAAATAATAAAAGATTTGAGCAAGAGCCCATTTTAGGCCTTCTCAAGTCCACAGTGTAGTAGTTAAACAGTCTCTGCACTCCTCTGAAATCTCAAGCACTACAGCTGTCAATCAAATGGCAGATTTACTCATCCATACACTCTGTGCCTGAGCCTTGAAAGCCTTATTTGTGCTGTAAATAGTTATGAGGGGGGCCTTATCTGTCCTAGAGTGGTGACCAGAGATAGGGTACAAGCATATTCTGAAGTTTCCCATGCTTCTTACTTTATTGCTGAATAAAGTACTTTAACATTGTTTGGACCTCATGCAAAAACAGATGAGACATTCATCACAATAGTCACCCAGGAACTCCAGGGTCAGACTCTGTCAAGAGGCTGTAGAGATATAACAGTGCCCTTTGCCCAGCAAATTTAAACAGAGAGACTGCCTGCACATCACTGTAGCACTGAAGCTTATACCCAATACCCTCTATTCATACTCCAACATAGAAGTACCTATAGGGTTTCAAGCCTAGATCCCTTCACTTATTTACCATAAATATCTTTAAAAGCAGGATATTCCCTCTTTGATATAGTATCACTCAAACCATGTCTCAAAGAAATGCTTCAAACATCTGATTTCTGATCCTGCCTCTTTTCCAGTTTTTAGCAAAGATGTGGACTTTACTTCTGGTCCATGTAGCTAGAATGTTGAGGTTGGAACTGAGCAAGTGGCCAAGTTAGAGTCCACATCTGTCTATTTTCAGATGTTCTTAATCCCTCCTTAGCAAAAGCTGGTACCTATCCCTGAAACAGAAACCCCACTCCCTACTGCCCTCCATCCTACCACCCCTGGCACTCCCATGCACAGCACTCTGACGAACCTGTTCTTAGTCTCCTGGGACAACCACAGAATCAGCAAAGAACTCTCTGGAGTGGGGGGCCTTTGATGCAGTACTGTGACAAACTTAAGGACAACAGCAACAATAATAATCATGTATTGATGAGTGATCCTCATTATTAAAATTAGAACACACTGAGTATAAAAGGGAGAGTGTTACCCCACAATTACTCTGGTATATTTCTTTGTTTTTCTGTATACATAAAATCAGGAACCCCATTTTTCTTGCTTAACATAATTTAAAAAATCTTAATTGTATATATTAGTTGTTGTAGTCAGAAGAAATCACACACACACACACACACACACACACACACACACACACACACACACACACACACACACACACACACACACACACACACACTTTATCCATCCCTCCAATGGTCAGCTAGGCTGTTTCTACAGCTAAGCTATTGTGGATAGTGCTGCAGTAGATACTCAGGTGTCTCTGTGATGTGTTGGCTTGGAGCCCTTTGGGCAGGTGCCCACACTGGGAGTCTGTTTTCAATTTCCTGATAAATTTCTATACAGAGCTCCCAGGCAACAGGATGGCTTGTTGTCATCCCACCAGCAGCATAGAGGGGATTCCTTTCATCAGATCCTTGTCAATGCTTGTCACTTTCTTTTTTTATTTGTTTGTTTTTTGACTGCTATTTTGACACCAGTGAGACAGGATATCATTGTAGTTTTAATTTGCACTTCCCCAGTGCTTAGGAATATTGAATATAGAACCCTGTTAGAATATTGAACACTAGTCATTTGCGTTTTTCTTTTGAATTCCCAATTTATACATTTAGTGACTAAATGTATACATTACATTGGTGACTGGGAGGCTTGTTTTCTTATGGCTTAGGCTTTTGGGTTCTCTATATGTTCTACCTATTCTCTATTATTAGAGTAAAGCTAGAAAATATTTTCCCATATTCTGCATGCTGTCTCTCTACTCACTCAACTATTTCCTTTGCTGTACAGAAACTTTTCAGTTTCATGAAGAATTGTTTGTCAACTGCTGGCCTTATTTTCTAAGCTAGTAGATTCCATTCAGAAAGTCTTTGCCCATGTTTGTATCTTAAAGAGTTTTACTTACTTTTTCCTCTAACAATTTAAAAATTTTCACTCTTTCATTAAGGTCTTTGATCCATGTGTCATTGATATTTGTACATGGTGAGATATGTAGATCTAGTTTATATATATATATATATATATATATATATAGAGAGAGAGAGAGAGAGAGAGAGAGAGAGAGAGAGACAGAGACAGAGAGAGAGAGACAGAGAGAAACAGAGAAACAGAGAGGTAGGTAGATGGATAGATAGATAGATAGATAGATAGATAGATAGATAGATAGATAGATAGATAGATAGATAGAAAGATGTAGACTATTGTCCCAAAACCATTTACTGATGAAGCAATCTTTTCTTTGATACATATTTTTGGCATCTTTGTCAAAAATCAGGTTTAAATCTATATAGGTTTATGTCTGAGATTGCTATTCCATTACATTTTATGCCAGCACCATGCTATTTTTCTTGCAGAATAACTTGAGATCAGATATGCTGATATATCTAGTGGTATTATTTTTTGCTCACAATCACTTTACTATCTGGAATCTTTGTGTTTCCTGTTTCCATGTTAATTTTAATATTTTCTTCCTAGTTTCATGGATAATGAAATCGAGATTTTGATGGAAATTGCATTTAACCTATAGACTTGTGGGGTTTTTTTGACAGTTCAACAACTTTCCTAATATTAATTATTCTAATCCAGGATCATGGAAGCCTTTCCATCTTCTAGTGTTTTCTGGTTTTCCTTTGGTAATTTAAAGCTTTATAATAAAGATCTTTTACTTTCTCAGTTAGGGAGGAAATAAAAATAGTCTAAGAATCAGAAGATGGTGAGAAGGGCCAAGACATGTTGATGGCTATTGGGGATGAGGGCTTCATATTTTCCAGTGGTGTAACCGCTTATGAGTTACCCTTGCTTCAGTCAATAACCTCCCTCCCTGTGCAATCAAGCAGCTCTAGGTAAACTAAGTGGGTCACACAGGAGACAACATGGTGAAGAAGAGACTCAGCAGGGGAGGGAGGAGTAAAGGAGAGAAGCAGGATGAAAAGGACTAAAAGTTACTATATAAAACCATGAAACAATCAAACAATGAAGAACTTGACGTCAAACAATGTGGTGTCTCAAGACTGCTCTGGTCACCTGCTGAGGATTCTTTTTTTAGAGGTCTCTTACCTTCCTCTGCAGCTAGCAAAAGTAGCGAATCTCCCTCCCCCTCTGCCTCTCTCTCTCTCTTCTTACCATTCTCCCTCCTTCCCTCTCCACCTCTATCCCCCTCTACCCTTTCCCCACATCACTTCCACTGAGAGTACAGTAAATATAAATGTTCTCTTTGAGTTTTTATTTCAATATCTTTTCAGAACTAGAATGAGATGCTGTGTTGGGGTCTACAGATGTTTAAATGGGCCTCAGCACGAAGGGGATCCATCCTAGGTGACAGATGGGCACACAAATACAGTAGGGCATGGCTTGGGAGATTCACATATAGAGAATAAGCTTAAGGCTAACAAGAGTGGCAAAAATAAAAAATGAAATAAATCAGCATGCATCTGATGTCTGTTATACTAGACACACCCGAGATTAGTTTAAACAAATGTACAATGTCCAGGGTTTTTCTGAATTCCTAGAAAAGGTCCAAGATAATTCATTCAGCAAGGCTAATTTTAGTGGGCAATCCTCTAATCAGTCTTTCTGTCAGAGAGATCAATGTTCTAAAAGTGGGTTCTTATCATTATTTCTATTGCCCCTGCTACCAACAGACAGAAATAAACAGTGGGCATGGCATTGGCATGTAGCATAGAGAGGTCTACTGTATGGTTTCATCACACTAAGATCTTAGCAGACCTATCACAAAGGGGTCAGAATGTCTTATAATAAGGCTAGATGACCAGGGGAGTAGCAGAGAGCATACCAGTGCCCTGGTATTTTCCATTTTTTATTTTATTTTTTGCACAGTGGTATTTTTGTTTTATTTTTATTTAAGAAAGTTTTTATTCATTTTACAAACCTAGGACAGATTCCCCTCTCATCTCTCTTCCCACTCTCCCCCAGCCTCACCCTCCAGACCAACCCCCATCACTTCTTCCGAAATGGTAGTGCTTCCCATGAGTCAATAAAACCTAGTTGAGGCAGAACCAAGTCCCTCCCCCTGCATCAAGGCTGTGCAAGGTGTCCCATCATAGGTATTGGGCTCCAAAAAGCCAGCTCATGTGTCAGGTATAGAAACTGATCTCACTACCAGGGACCCTCAAACAGACCAAGCTACACAACTGTCTCCTATATGCAGAGGGTCTAGTTCAGCCCCACGCAGGCTCTATAGATGTTGGTCTAAAGCTCATGAGTACAGTTAGGGTATTCATCAATCTTATCAATGAGGTGTTTTCATTTTCTGAGTTAAAGCATACCTTGTACCACGTACCCTGACCACCAGGACCAGTTGGAGAATGTCATCTTTCTTTAGGTTATTACTGTGGTCTCTTAGCTACCCACCAGTCTATTGCCTTTGACCTAAGATACATGCTTGCTGTCCTCTGAACTTGAGCAAAGGGAGCATGATTTCAGGCAAATACTGGGGGAGGGACTTTCAGTGTCTACCCAAAGAGGATGAGGGCTATAAAACTGTCTCCTATATGCAGAGGGCATAGTTCAGTCCCATTCAGGCTCTACAGCTGTTGGTCTAAAGTCCACAAGTTCCTACTACTTTGGTTCAGTTGGCTTGGAGGCCTTCTTTGTGGGAGCTCCTTCTAGAAGATTCACTCTGACTTTATCTCAAGGTGGGAGTCATTTCCCTCCTCCTCTCCCGTCATCCCACCCACAGGCCTGTATTGAAGAACAGAAACTCATCAAACGATAGACAAAAATTAACCAGTGATCTGGTTCCTGAATATCTGCTAAAAGGCCAAGGGGTGTGTCTCCCATGAGGTTTGCTCTGGCTGTTGCTTCCATCTCAGATGTCTCCTTTCTGTTCACTACTTCAATACACAGATGGCATTATCAGTGACCAGCTTACCCTCAACTCCAGCTTCAGATGAGACACAGAGTAGGAAATGGTGTTTTCCAAATAATTTGTCAATTGCTGAGCAGGAGGTTTTATTGCTGTCCAGAGGCAGGTCAAGAGGGGAGGGTTCAGAGGAACTAGCATGTGTACACTGAGTCTGGGATACCAGTGCTGGGAATCAGTACATTGTGTGATCCCTTCCCAAACCTTAAGTTGTGCCTGTCTGCCTCCTACAAACACAGTGGTCCTTGGAATTTTCATAACTATCTTTACTGGCAGTGAGTTAACTCTTTGCAATGTGTACATACTTCAAAGGTGCAGCTAAATGTTCTAGAAATAAATGCAAGAGAATAGCAGTTATAGGCAAGGAGCTGGTAAATGTTAGGTGGAGTGAGTTCGCCTGGCAATGTTTGTGCCTGCAGTGCTGTAAGATTCTTCACAGCTGCTGATGCTCTGCTGGAGACGGAATTTACAGAGGGGCCGCTCACTCAGGGATGCTCATGCACGTGACTGTCACTGTCGGGGAGCAGAGGTGCAGAATAGTCTACCAGCCCTGCTTACCGCCCTGGAGTCAGCTTCTTTGCATTAGTCTGTCTGCCTTCTTCATCTAATGCAGTGGTGATGCCACTCAGGGCATTGTTGTAAAGATCGCACAGAGGAACATTTGAAAAGTAATTAGCATAGAACACGGTGCGAAGTCTTAATGAGGACATCTAGTGACAGTAAATTACCTTTCTGTAAATTATTTCATCAAACATTAGTGGAACAGATCATTTATGCATATTTGTAGACTTTGATTCTAATTTTAGAAAAGACACGTAAAACACAGGTGAAATGGGAATTATTATGTGTCATCTCACTTGGCATCCATAGGAGTCCTGGAAATCTACACTGGAGAAGGCAAGACACATCCTCAAGAGGTCATCTACCATGGTAAGCAACCAGCTGGTAGCAGGCCAGCCCTTTGCTTGGTGTGCGCTCTCTCATGGGCCCTGCTCTCATACTCCAAAAGCCAGAGGCTTCTCTGGACAAAGTCCAGCAATGCTACAGTAGCTTTGGACTGAAATAGAAATATGAGCTCATTTTGCCTTGCCCCCTGCCTTTACTCTGTGTCAGGCCGTACCAGCCCAGTCCTCTGATGTTTAAAGCTGGCTCCTTTGTAGGAGCTGTCATGTGCATTGTGGTAGCATACGTCATCTTCACCATCTACCACTGCACACAGCAGCACTATCCATCACCCACTACGGTACTACTATCATGACGTCATCAAGTTAAGAACCCCTGCTCTCTGACAGACCACGTCAGAGAAAATCATGGCCTCCTCTCCTCCTCTTTCTGCAACATCATATCAGGCAGTCTTTTACTTCACTGAGCCTCCTGTCTCCTGGCTGCGAGATGAGGACAATGATAGTATCTTCTGTAAAAGGACTAATAAAGCTTAGATATTCAAAGCGCCTGTGACCCTGCAGAGGACTTAGCACCCAGGAATGTGAAAGCCACCTCTACTGCTACTCAGCTCCATTTGTCCTCTTCATAATGACTCTTTCCCAACAGATAGAATACTTAGCTCAGATCAGCCAGTTAAGCTTTTGACTTGAGCCCCTTTCTAAGGAATTGCTGAGCTCCTGCCTCAGCAATTACACTTCCAGTTCTAGTAAGTAGAGCAAGTCAGTCCCAGCTGAAAGGGAAGCAGGAAAGCAGGCTAGCCAGATGCTAGGTGTGGTGACGGCGAGGATGCGAGGATGCAGGATGCGTCCCACTGGAGGGAGGGTGCACAGGCCTTGCCATTGTCTCCTCCTCGCCTGCTTACCTCATCATTCCCTATCAGGCAAAGCATCTACATCGTATTTATTTACCAACATAGAAACAAAGAGGAAGGAAATCTTTATGACAAGCTGACCGGAGTCAGCAAATACAAATATAAGATGTCCAATTAAGTTTAAAGAATAAACAATCTGTTTTATTCTGAGTATCCTATACAATATTTTCAGATGGCAACCTGGAGAAGTCCTGTGAGTTTTGATGAACAAGGCTGACCCAAGTTAAGTGGTAGCACAGAGACAGTTCTGTGTGACTGGTTAATCAATCATGGTGTCGGCTTCACCACTCACTGCTTCGTTCACAGCATAATTAAAGGTCAGTAGTGGCCAGTTCACCCCGTCTGCTTACAAGTTGAATAAGAAGCAGAAACACCACGAAATCCCCAGCACCTTAGAAACCTGAGCAAAATGGAGGACAATGAGGTCTGTCTTTTGTTTCTCTCAGCACGGGTTTAAGACTTATTTTAGGGCATTGTTTATTTTACTGGTACAAACTGCCTTGGCACAAAACCAAAGATAATTAGGATTTTATTCTTTTTTCTTTTTCTGTCACCAGACTTGAAAGCATAATTGGAGAGGCAGTATTGCAATTTCAGAAAACAAAACAAACAAAAATAAACCTATTGACTGTTCCAACAATTAAGAAAAGAAGCCTTCCTCAGAAGCTTCTCTTGACGTGTTTGTACTCCATATTAAAATCATCAAGGAAAAAAAGGGGGGGTTGTCTTTGACAATCTTCTCAGGGAATGTTGGCTGTAACTAATTCTACCTGATGGTTAGTATAACTGCAGACTGGACCCAGAGAGCTTTGCCTCATGGCCTTGTCCTATAAAATCTGGACGGGGAGGAGCTGGGGACATGGCCCAGAGGCTAAGCATGTAGTGCTCTTGCAGAGGACTGGAAGTTGATTCCAAGCATCCACATAAGATGTTATACAACCTCCTGTAACCCCAGCAGCAGGGAATCTAGCAGCCTCTTCTGGCCTTCAAGGGCATTGTACTAGTAAGTACAAACCTACACGTAGACACACAAACACACAGATATAACTAAAAGAATTAATCTTTGATAAAGAATTATCTTTTTAAAAATCTGGACTGGAGAAAACTTATGTGTATAGAAGGAATCAAAAGCTCCAGAAAAGGTGTGAATCTCAGGAAGGCCCACAGAAGCTCCTTAGGGAATTTTTTTTTGAATATTTAGATTATTTATAATATCTGAGGTGTGTATATTTTACTTGTCACCTATACAAACTGGATAGTTTTTCTTCTCAGTCTCATATTAGAGATGAGAAGGATGAGACTCGAGCACTTTCTCTGTGGATCTTGTACATGGGCAATGCATCACATAAATCTATAAATTGCTCTTTCCAAATCCAATGTATCTACTATGCTGATAAATCTCCAACCAGGTCTCCCAGTGCTGAGCCAGAGGAGCACCTTTGTATTGGTCTCTGTGGATATGAAATTATGCTGGGGACAGCCTGTGCTTTTGTACACCAAACACTAAGCATACATTTACCTGGCCAATGTAGTCACCTGGGAAGCTAACACACACCTGTGTTCAAATCCCAGCCCAAGACAGTTAAATCCAGGTTATATAATAAACACAGTCAAAAAGAAATTGAATAGGATTTTTAATTTCAGGTTATATATGTATGGAAAGGTGGTTTAATATCTCTCTCTCTCTCTCATACACACACACACACACACACACACAGATGCACACTCGTACGCACGCATGCATGCATGCATGAATGCACACAGTTTGGCCCCTCATTTATGTCAGTCACCCCATTTTTTTTATTCAAACCCCATTTGTTGCTCTGCATCACTTACCATATGGTGAGGGAAGCTGGTTAAATTGCATTGTCCCCAGGGCTTGCCTAGATTCCACAGCTTCCTTTCAGATGGGTTTGGGTGCAGCCAAATTCAAAATTTTAAATCCATTTCTGCATTATTAACAGACCACCTGTCTCTCTGTCTAAGAAAGCTCACATTGAAAGGTCTGGCAAGTGTGTAAGCAAGGACTTCCACAGTGTGGCTTACATGTCCATCTAAGTTTGGCTTTGCAAGTACATTGTCTGGAGTGGGAAAGGTGGTTTGGGAACGATTGTTTTTGTCCTTTTTGTGACACAAAGATCAGATGAAAATAACCCTGTCTGGACAGAAGCAGAAGACTCTGGACATGCTGCACTGGCTACTGCATTTTTCCTGACCTCAGTATCTATGTGACAAATAGCAAAGGCAGCTGCAGCCTTCCAGCTGGATTTTGACAATGAACAATTGTGCAATTATAAAATTTTGTTCTATTGTACCTCTTGCGTACTAATTATAAGACTGTTCATGCAATTTTATGTGTTGGTTATCATCAATGTTGAACTCTACGCTGTCATCAGAATAATTAGACAGGCTTTCAGACTAAGGGAAATACTAAGAGACGTAGCTCCAACATTTGAGTGAAGCTGACTTGAGTCTCAGAATGTGTCTATGCTTGCCAACTGATGCCAGTGTGTAACAATCAAACAAAAAAACGAGACCCCAAGATCCCAACAGCCCCTTTTCAATGGGGTTGGCCACTCCCTCTTCAGGAGCCTGGGACCCTGGATAAGCGTCTTCAGACCTTATCAGCTGACACCTGAATCCCACCACACCAGTGTTTTGTATGAGGTCATGCTAATGTTTGCTCTACTATGTATCTACAGTTCTGATCTCATTAAGACCCCAAGTCTTCAGCTTTAACCCACTAAAGCGACCCTTCTTACACTGGCACTTCCTTGAACCTTATGCCACATTAGTGTGGTTCCTCACCTCCAGTCCAGGATAGGGGACACTTGGCATGGTCTAAAGATTGATTTGTGCTTTTGGCATCTAGCAAGCATAGGTTGTCACACAGGATACAAGACAGCCGAAGGTTAGAAAATCAGGGCATGTCTCCAATGAGCTCTTTCCCTTCTTCATCTCTAGGAAACCCATCCCTGGATAAGATACAAAAACAGTCCCCTATCTGACCCCTTCAAGGATTCTCTACTGCCCTCAGGGTAATAAGAAAATGAATCCTAAATTGTCATAATGTCTTGATTCTTGTGTGGTTCATGGGATTCTATTGATTCCATTCAGTCAAACTGAAATGTTTTATCATCCCCTAATATGCCAAGCCTCTACATATGTCCGTAGCATGTAGAATCATGTTCCCTGAGCTGGGACTGAGACTTCTTCACTTTGGTATGCACATTAAGAATCTTGTTGAAATACTGACTGTCTTGTGAAGGGTGGTGGGGAGGACTGTGCATTTCTTGAGGCTCCCAGTTGCACTGACACTTTAATTATGCCTTGAAGGACAGAAGAATAACCCAAGAAAAGTGTGCATGGAAATGATATGAAAAAGAGAGGAATAACAGATTGCCAGAATCCACCCCAGGGTGCCCAATTTAGTACATCTACTATGAAAATTTGGATCTCAGAAAAGCCATGGACTGTATCTTGAGTTATAAAGCCTCCTGCATTTCTGCCTTACTTCCCACCATTTCCTTTCTGCCTAATTTCTGAGTCATCAGCATCCCCTGCTAGGTTCCTAAAGAGCCCTATTAGTGCCTATGCTTTGGACCCCACAAATAATGCCAAAAGCTGGTACCTCTACCCACATGGTGAGCTGAGGAGATCTCTGTGCTATGCATACATGTGGAGTTTGCTCCTCTAGTCCTAGAATGCTGGGAAGGTATCCCAAAGATCCAGGCAATACCTCACTTATATTCTGAAAATGTTGCCAAGTCTTAGCCAGGGTGGAAATAACATTAATGCCCACAATAACATCTCATAGGCACACGAGGGACTCAGGGCTTCTGGGAATCAACTCTTTCCTTATTAGTATCTCCTAAGAATGCTTTATCCAAGTAGAATAGAATTGCTTTATTTAAAAGCATTTTTAAGCCTAATTTCAAAGCATTTCAGAAATGTTTAAGTAGCTGACCAAAGCAGGCAAGACTTATTTGGGAAGAAGTAAAATGTGAGGGTGGCTCTGAAGGTGGCAGCACATGGCTGACTAAAGGGAGGGGAAGACTGGGTTTCAATCCCAGGAACCAGCACAGGCCTCTGTACAGGAGACAGAATAAACATGGGATGTGGGGATAAGAACAAAAACCATATATGAAAAAACATGTGGAACCAGACTTGGGTCCAGCCATCAGGACAACAAACAGGTCTTTTGATAGAAACCATTTAAGTTAATCAATTTTCTTTTCATTGTCTTTTTTTTTTCTGATCTCACCAGAAATATCCTAGAAGTGTTTCCAGTATTTGTTCACTACCATTTTTGGCCAAGATCTGCCAGAAAATTGCATCGTATGTATACCATTTCTACTGTTGATGTAGTTGTGACATGTCTTTGCTTGTCTTTGTTTCTGGGGATTAAACTGATGTTTATATTTAAAAGGCGAGTCTCCTAAAATTGATCATGTTTCTTGCTCAAAACCATGGCTTGTTCAAAAACTAAGAGACAAACCTACTTTGAACAAAATAACTTTGGAAATGTATCATAGGCAATCTCAGCCCCAATGAGCAGTGTCCAGGTGAAGGTTTCAGGCAATCATCACTTACCACTTACGAAAAGCCTCTTTTTGCCACCATCACATATGGATGAGGATGGCTACTACATTCCTGTACAGCTTTAGGGACTTTACTTGACTCAGGTGATGAGGGAATAAAGAAAAATAAGCATAGAGAGACAGAAAAAAGGGCTGGGTTTGAGTGGATCCAGCTCTGTGATAGAGAAGCCTCAGGACCCCTGAAGCTCAGTGTGTTTATCATACAGAGTGGAGCAGAGAAGCAGGCTTACTGTACACAGCTGCACAAGGAAGAAGAGCTATTCCGTATAATTAAACAAGGAAGCAGGGTTTATGGCATACAGATGGACCAAGGAGGCAGGGTTAGTTCATTTCTGTAGGAGCAGAGTCTGTAGGGCAGTAGTCATTAGGTGGTAAATATCCAGATGAGGAGATGATGGTGGACATCTTCTGCACACACTACCAACATCTATACAAGGCCAGAGAAAGGCTTTACTGTCTCTCTGAAGCTTAGCCCAGGAAAAAGTCTTTGCCATTTTCCCCACAGGTCTGAGTCTATGTCCTTTTCCATGGCTGTGCCCATGTCAGCAGCACATATTTACTCAGAAATTTTCTCACTCAGGGTTTCCTCCACTTCTCATAATCAGCACTGGTCATGGCTGTAACTACAGCCCAAAATTCTGCAACCCCCCCATACGTGCACTCACACACACACACACACACACACACACACACACACACACACACACACAAAACCATGACCAATACACACTTCTGTCAATGTTATTCCCCAGGCTGAGGGATGAAGCTCAAAAGTAGGCCAGGAGTCTTGGTTCAGTCTTCGGTGTTGTAAATGACAACAGCAAAACCCTCAGGTCTAAGCTTTAACTAGACATTATAAAATTAATATTCCAAACAGTAAGACAAATGATAACTTGAGAAGCAAAATAATTCAGCTTTCTCCTTTCTCTCTGTGTTAGTAAGAAGAGTGAACAGTTATAGGGAATCACACACACACACACACACACACACACACACACACACACACACACACACATCCTTCAGAGGCCAACTCTTGAAGGTCTTCTTCTGGTGAGGTTACATTCCCTTTAACAGTGGCACCACCGGGAAACCAAGCCTTCTACACAGAAGCATTTAGGGACCTTTTATCTCCAAACATAACTCTAAGCCTTACAAAAGTAACACCTCCCCCAGGCCATTGAGGACCCAATCCCTCCGTCCCTTGGTGTATTTAGCTCCATGTATCCTTTTTACTTCTTTTCAGAGTTTTTTGTTTGTTTGTTTTATTTTTTGTTTTGTTTTGTTTTGTTTTTAATCTTGAGTTGCTTTAAGGAATTTGAGTCACTTACTGTCTTTGGGCCTGTTTTTCCTTATCTAAAATCAAACTGTAATTTGAATACTTTCTACCTAAGAGCAAATCTGAAATCCTTAAAAACAAGATTCTTGGCCCTAAACCTAGTGAGAGAAATAATCTGTCCTTAAATCTGACTCCTGGCTATCCATGTTCAACAATTACCTGCATGTCAGGAGACAGAGATAAAATAATACATGCACTGTAACATGAGGTTTCTGGCCTGTCTCAGCCCCAAATAATTACACAAAGGCTTATATCAATTTCATACTATTTGGCCTATGGCTCAGGCATATTGCTAGCTAGCTCATGCATCTTAATTCAACCCATTTCCATTAATCTGTCCTGCCATGTGGCCTGTGTCTTACCTGTGTTACTTTACATGTTGATTTTTGGGCAGCTGGGTGGTGTCTCTCTTGACTCTGTCCTCCTTCCTCATCTATGCTTCAATTTCCCTGCCTCCTTCTAAGATGTCTGCCATAGGTCAGGACAGTTGCTTTATTAAAGAATGATATTCACTGTATCAGAAAGACATGCCCACATCACTTCCCCTTTTCTGTCTAATCAAAAAGGAAGGTTTCAGTTTTAATATAGTAAAATTATATATTACAAAATACCTATCAAGCAAGAATTATAGTTACAATATCTAGACTATTTGTATTTAGCAAAATTAAAGAAAATATTCTATCATCTACCTTATCCTTGTGAGTCTAAAGTTTCATATCTAATATACCTTTTATGATAACTAAAGAAAACTATACTTATAACTATCTAATCTTCAACTACATCAAAGACGTAGAAAAGATTTTATATTTATATATAGAAAGATGTATATATAGATGTATATATATACAGAAAGATATAATATTACCCAAGTAAACAGGAAGCACAGCTGCTTTCAATCCTTATAGCAGTATCCCTCCAATCCCCACCTTCACTTTTCATGTGATCACCAACCACCCCCCACCCATTCACCTGTGTTTGTTTAACATCTTATAGTCTGCCAGTCATTTTTGGTGAAGGTCCATTCTAAGGACCTCAAATTGACTTAATCACATCTGTAAAGACCTACCTGTATTAAGGCCAGGTTCCCAGTTACTGGAGATGAACATAACTCAAGCCATGATCAAAGCTGTCCTGTGCTTCATTCATTATCTCTCGAGCTCCATGTGGACTACATATGCTAAAGATCTCCAGGCTTCTTTAAGATAGTTGGAGAAAGGAGGAGGCAGCCATGATTCTCACCCACATTCTGAGTCTCTTAAGAATGGAAGAGTTACAAACTTTTCCTAGCTCATCTGCCAACAAGAGCTTTGCAGCCAATTGGCCTGAATCCCAGAACCAATAAGCTTTACCCCTTTCTGTGGATGAGGTTAGGCACAGAGAGCCTCAGGTGAAGAGGAAAAGGATGTCAGGCACGAAAGAAGATGCTCCAAGGCTGAGGTGCAGCAAGTTCCCTGGGTGTCCAGTCATTTTATCATGCCTGGTTTGAGCAGATTTGGGACACCACCTCCCTCTTCTTTAATGGCACTATTGAAGTTTCCAATGATATCCAAGTGGCAACTCTTTAATTGACCCACCTTTGAAATTTTGAGTTCAGGGAACATCTAGGGCATAGATTGTCTTGGCCCAACTTAAAAGGAAAATTATTCTTTTATGATAGATGCAATAACAGCATGCTTTATTGTTCTTCAAAAAGTCACTATGCTTGGTGACTTACAACTCACAAAGCACACATTAGTGCAGTCTTGTTTTCCCTTTAAACCAACATATGGCTCAGTCAGCATTATCATAACAAATTAGATGGTGTTTTCTATACATTGAGGACCATTGTGTATGTGGAGGAAGGCACTATTATTGTCCCCTTTCAAACAAATAAAGTTCTTCTCCAGTGGCCACAGACCATCCTCTGTTCTTGTTGACTCTCTAGACTCTCATCCCTCTTCTTGAAGGAAACAAACAGATTGAAAATGTTCACCCTACTTGTTTTGAACTCCATTGATTTGATCCGCTTAGATGCCCTTGATTCACACCGTCCCATGTTACTAACTCTAGATTTTAGGTTCCAGGCACAGCCTCATCCTGCCCCAGAACTGAAGTCTTTTGCTGTCCTGTATCTGATTTCTGCCAAATGGGGGAAGAAGTAGTGCTGCAGTTTTGAAGCAGGAAGAGTCTGGTAGCAAGGCACAGGGCTGTCCTTCCTCTCAGAGTATCCATAACTTGGTCTGATTTATGTCAACCATCATGACTGTGTCCTTTGTTACCCACTCCTATTAAGAAGGATCATAAGTTACTAGCTAAGGACTGTTAAATGCCCAAGATTCTCACAGTGAGTGGTTAAGTAAAAATTTTCCTTAAAAGAGTTTGAAAAGGCACAAAGACAATTAGAAGTCATCTTAGTGACTTTTCTATTGCTGTGAAAAGGCACTATGACCATGACTATGGCAACTCTTATAAAGGAAATCATTTCACTGATGCTGCATGGTGGGAAGAGTGGTTACATCTAGGCGGACACACTGTTGGGAAAACTGAGAGTGTTATATCTGAGCACAGGCAGCAGGAAGAGAGAAATACACTGGCCTGTCTTGAGCATTTGAAACCCCAAAGCCCACCCCCAAGGGCACACTTCCTCCAACAATGTCGTACCTCCTAATCTCTGTGAAGTACTGCCACTTTTAATGACCGTGCATTCAAATATATGAGCACGGCACAGGAGTGCAGGGGTTCATTAACCAACATGTAGTCTTCTATTTTCCAGCTTCCATAACATCAATATCCTGTGTCTCCTACAACTCCAATTCATTTATTTTACCTCCTTGAATGATCCACATTAAATAGAAAGAAACTGTCTTGTTGAATGGAGAGCAATGATTGGCCAAGTGTGGCTGACATTCTCATGAGCTATGTAGACTTTGGGTCTTATTTTTAGATTAGTGTCTGTCACATAAACAGCCAGTATCTGAGTATGTTTATTTTTACAAATAATTTTTTCTTAGCTCACTAGGCATTTTGTTTTCCTTCCTAGATCTATAAAGAAGGCTGTGCCATTCAAAGATGTAGATTCTGACAAATACAGTGTTTTTCCAGTGAGTATTATTGTGAATGAGTAGGTATCTATTTCATATTGTATTTTATCTACAAATTTCTCTCCTTTAATAAAAAAGACTGAATTTCATTTTATGAACATATATCAGGTCACAATTTTAAGGGCTTTTTAACTTCATAAAAACATCAGCCATCAAAGCAAACCTCTCTTCCTCTCCCATTCCCAGCTGCACTTCCCCATGGGGCTAACATTTTGACAAAGGTGGTGTCAATCACTTTGGAAATTCATGAATCTTCTTGGGCTTACTGTTTTCAAGTGTGCATGTGTGTGGGTTTGACTTAGGGTTGTTAAGATGCCAATGAAGTTTCTTGGGAAACAAATAAATGACCTGTTCTGAACTCCCCACAGGATCAGAGGCCACAAGAAGAAATATTAACGGATAGAGTTTTGATTCTTTATTGTTTTAAGCTCTTCAACAACGTACAAATCCAAATTATTTGTTGATATCATACATTCTTTTTGAGTTATCCAATGAAAAGATTCATCACTGGCTAAAGAGATGAATTATTGCATACCCTGAGAAGACTGCTGGCTAATGAAACAACCTAGGAAGGTGGACAGTTGTGCTATTTCTAGGAACATACACACACACACATATGCACATACACATACATACACACACATACACACACACATACATACGCACACATACACACACACATACATACACACACATACACATATACACACAGACACACACAGACACACACACATACACACACACTTGTCACATGTATACATGTAAGGACACACTCATATGTATACACATGTACATACATATATATACACATACCCTAACGCCTTCACACATAGGCACACACCCAGTGTAACCCATAACCATGCATTCATTTATGCATACACTACCATCCATTTAAGGTTGGTATCACATTTTACCTCACATAGCTTATCTTATAGTAATCTTAATTTCCCTCCAGCCTTCAATATTTGAATTAAGTAAAGCTGCAGCTGTCAATAGCTTAGATAGCTCTGATTAACCTTCACTGTGGGCAGTGTCAAAACTGGACTAACCCCCTTCTGTGTATGCTTTTCAATTTCAGACATTGCGGGGCTACCACTGGCGAGGGAGAGACTGTAACGACAGTGACAAGACTGTGTACCCAGGCAGAAGGTAACTTTTATTGGAGCCATGAGACACAATGATTTTCCCCAACCTGGAGAACACTAGTTGTAGAGAAAAGGGTCCTGGATTTATTTACGGATAGAGCTGTCCAAATATGCTTACCATGAACTTGATACTTGTAAAGCACTTGGGGTAAGGTTAGACACTAAGCAAAACAGTAAGTTGCTCCTTCAATGAAATGGCATCTATTGAGAGAAGCTAATTATACAAATGACTGTGGACATTGACCCAATCCCCAAGCAAGTTCTACCAGTAAGGTAGACCCAGGAGTTGTTTCCTATTCCCTTACAGCAAAGTGTGGACTCCAAATAATATGACTCCAAACAATAATCCTGCTTGAGTCATGACCTGATAGACAGAAATCATATCTCTGTCTTCAAAACATGGTTGTGCCTTCCTTTGCTGTCATGGGATTGCAGGGCTGGAAGAGCAAGCTGACCAGGTGCTGCACAGCTCACAGGAAGGTTTTGTAGCTTCATCTTGCTAAGAAAAAAAAATTCTCATGCACATTATTCTGCAACTACATAAACCACAGGAACCCTCAATCAATGAAAAAAACTGGCTTCAAGTCTAGGTTCCTAGAAATGCTTCAAATCAAGAATGCAGAGGCTAAGCGGCAGCTTTTGCATGTCCCAACACTTATGAGTTTCTCTTTCTTGAAGAACACTGTTATCTTACAGAGGTATTTCCTATGACACCCACTCTAACTAACATTCACTGAGTATTCCATATGCCAAACAGTAATGCTGATGTTTTCTTCGTAGGCCTGACAACTGGGATGTCCGTCAGGACTCCAACTGTAACGGCATTTGGGTAAGCAATGAGTTAAAGTCAAACGTGGTCTCTTTCTTTTTCTCTTCCCCAGTATGTATTTTCTTGGGCCACAGTGGGACATTGAGAGCCCAGGAAACTCTTCCCCACATAGGAAGGTCATCAATGATATTGTCAGAACGGAGGCTGCCTCAGAAAAAGCCCATTTAAGCCATGCTGCTTGCCCTTGTCGAGTTCCTTTATTCATTGTGATGAAAGGGGAGTTGGTGCTAGCACCCTCACAGCACCCACGCAGCTGTTGGAAAAGGCCATAGGGTGTAGGCATTTTGTAACAGCCACTTGTCTTTGTTCATAAGCCTTTTCAGATAGTGTGGAAATTACCCTGCATGCACCGCTCACACCCCAAAGCTTCTGATTGTGCTGCCCCAGTTCTATAAAGGTTTATATAGAGAATAGGGAAGAAAGTAGAAAGTCAATCAAACACTTAACCTGTGCAAAGCGATGGCTGCAGAGCCATGAGTTAGAGTCATTTTACATGATTTGAGGGTCCTTGTGGAGGACAAAGAAACCTACTTGCAGACACAAATGGCACAAATTCAAGGATGAAAGTGGACAATTACTTAGAAACATCAAAGAAATCCTAACAAGTCATCAGAATCTTGGCAAGTCAGGTCAGTTTCTTTGGAGTCTTTTCTCACAAGCCTGGAGTGCTTACACAGGAATTCTTACATCCTATCAAGGACAGCATGGCCTCTCTGCTCTACCTAGAACAGTGGTTCTCAACCTTCCTAATACTGTTACCCTTAAATGTGGTTGCTTGTGTTGTGGTAACCCCAGTCATAAAATTATTTTCATTACTCTGATTTTGTTATTGCTATGAATCATGTTGTAAATATGTTATGCAGAATACCTAGTATGTGAGCCCCAAAGTGATCTGGACTCAAAGCTTGAGAACAGATGATCTAGAATTTTCTGGAGCTCTCAGCCACTCCCAAGCACCCTCACAGACAGGAGGTGTGCAAAGAGCCTTGAAGATAAATATTCTTAGCTTTGAAGGAAACTGTTGCTTTGTTTTTCTGTTTAGTTGTTTTTTTCTCTCTCTAGGACACCAGTGGCTCAGGCTTGCACCAGCAATCCACTATGGTGTGCATTAGGACCTGTGGTTTCTGGTATATAAACAACATGATAGATTACTGTGTCAACTTCAAACATTCTACCCCCAGTCATGTTACCTCTTTATGGGATAGAAAATCTGTACTAGAGCTTTAAGGTGTAGAGAACCACAGGGTAGCTCTTTTGTGATAAATCCAAGCTTGGTTGTCTTATCTCGGGACAAAGGATTAGTATGTGGCATGCTTTCTTTGTTCTATGATCCCCACTGTTAGTGACATGGTATGCCACCTCCATAAAGAAGTGGACAAGCAAAGACTAAAAGCAATCCACTGTGAGGCAAAATCTAAAGCTCATCATCATTATCTAGAGAGACACAGCATCTCGTGTCTTTACACCTGTCCCTTTCTGCAGAGGAAAAATGACTCAGAATCACAAATTCAAAAACAAGGAGCCATCAAGGCCACTACTTACTGTACAGTGTCACCTGACTCCATTGTTGATTGTGGTGTGACTAGGTGTATGTGTATTGAGGACTGGCCTTGTCATTGGTTAATTACAGGAGGCACAAGGGCAAATAAAGCTGGATGCTTCTGTTTCCTTCCAGACTTCTCACAGTAATGTTTCCATGTGCTTTTGGAGCCTTCAAGATCAGGATCAAGAGCTTACTGTTTTCCTCTTATCTATGTCCATCAAACACTTTAAAATACTACTAACGTTTCTTCCGAGGACTAATGCTCCACTGTCTCACTTCAGTTTAGAAGTTTGGCTGTGATGATTTAGTCACACTCAGGATCAACTGCTCTTCTTGGGTTTCTTAACCACAGAGTTGTTAACTTTTGAGTTAGATACATCATCTTATAAGTCAGGGGGTATTTTTCAGCCTCTGTCCACAATACGTATGTCAAGAGTGCTCCATTCTGCTGTGACAAGCACAAGTGTATCTGTGCTTCATCAATATCCCCTGTACTAAGTATGAGATGGAAGGGGGAAATGGATAAAAATCGGTGTTCCTGGGATGTCTGGAGTCTTTGATCTCCAGCTTAGAGACTGTAGAACCCACCTTTGACCTACATCCCCAGAACTCAGTGCGCCAAGGAGAGTCATTCCTGGCCTGCTTCCTCTTCTAAATGGTTGCCCGGATTGCTCTGAATGGATGGGCCTTATTTCTTTCTGTCTTCCTGTTCTATCCTCAATTCCTCTTAAACCCAACTCATTTATATGGACTATCCCTATGTTGGAATAGGGGTCCAAAAGGCTTTACATGGTTTTATCTATTGATTTGCCTTTGCATGTTAAATTCACTTGGGAAAGAATTAGTGTATATGTCTCATAAATTTAAAATCACACTGCTAATCTCTTCATTTCTCTTTTAAAGGGTATTGATCCAAAAGATGGAATTCCATATGAAAAGAAATTCTGTGAAGGTATGAACTTAGTGTCTTACTATAGTAGATACTTCTTTTCTAGTTGCGTCAAACTGAATAAATAATTATCCCTGTGAGGCAGAGTCTGAGGGTAATAGTTACTTTAAAGTGCCCATTTAGATTGGTTTTCAGAACTGCTCAGAAAAAGACAGGAATGGAATAGAAGGCAGATCTAGAAGATGCAGAATGTTATTTGTTTAATTGGCTCTTTCACTTGGGGACTAGAAACCTTAATGATAACATTAGGGAAGACTGCAGGGCAGATAACAGAGTAATCAAAAGTTGGGCCTTTTCCAAATAATGACACAGGAAGTAATAATTAGTCATTTGCATGTCCTTTCAACATTCATCAAGATTAGCCTCCCTATACTGAGGAGACGGTCTCTAATGGTGAACACCTGAATGACTTAAGAGAGAAGCCAACCTCTAGCCTGCAGATGCTTCCAGAAATAACTAAGTGAAGCTTCCTACTACAAAAGCACAAATGCCTAGACATTTGAACTACCCCAGGGGTAAACCGAAACTAAAGCATTGTCCCTGTTTTGTTATTCAATGCTTCTCTGCTCCCTTGAAGATGATTTTGGTCATGTAGTCAACCACTCTAATTTTATCCCAAGGGTTGCCCTTAATCAAAGTATACTTAGCAAAGATCAACCTGAAGCCTACCTGTTTGTAAGTTCTCAGAGGAGCAAAGGGGAGGATAGGAAATTGAAAGGTCCATTGAAAAGTTATTCAAATTAGAAAAAAAATTGTTGACTGACAAAAAGAACAGATAAACTTATGCCCAAGCCTGGTGGCACAGGCTTATGATGGCATACACTTATATGTTGAGGCAGGAGACTGAATGTTCAAGTCATATTTGGTAATAGGGTGGTTTCAGATTGTCCTGAGCAAGTTAATAAGGCCCTGTCTCCAAATAAAATACAGAAAGATGGTTGGAGATATAGCACAGTGGTAGAGCCTTTGTTTAGCATGTGCTAGGTCCTAAGTTCAATCCTTAGAATGACAAGAAGAAAAGGAAGAGATAAAATTGTGAATAATTCTTGAGTTTGGGGAACAGATCTGTGCTAAACACTGGCTTAGTATGTGTGAGGCCCAATGTTCAATCTCCAGGACTGTAATAAAACAACAACAACAATAATAATAATAATGACAAATTCAGATTTAGGTGAAACTATAAACCTTCTGGGCCCATGAGCATAGGAAGGAAGATCTCTGCATCCCACCCCACACTTCTCTTAAATGTCCAAGACCCGCTTAGTCTCCATTCTTGTGGCCCAGCAGCAGCTTCCAAAGAAACCAAGGCTATGGAACCACTACAATAGACTGAGCCATCCTATGGCTCACTCCAGTGGTTTGGGGATAGAGGAAAGAGACTTCTCTGAATAGTGGGATCATTTGATATTTCTGGGCCCTTAAGTGGCTAGAGGGTGTACCTACCAGTAAGTGATTTGTATAGATGTGTCTCCAAACCTGATTAAGTGATTCTTACATTCAGACATGCAGGCTGCTCAGAGACCTTTCTGTCTCCTTATCTCTGTTAATCAACCAAAATTGTCTATAGTGTGCCTTTGTGTATGTGGATTTAAGGACTTTAAAGAGACCAAAACATCTTTAAACTACCGAAATTGCTCCGTGAGGTCATTAACTCTTAAAGAGAATCAGTGTAGTATCTAAGAAAGCCATTTCTAGAACCAAAATTTAGGATATTTTTCTGAACTCAGATCAAATCTGATTCATGTGTTCATCCATCATTCATTCTGGAGGTTGTAGAGCAGTCGCTTTTACACTGCGCCAGGAAACACACCTGTGTTTGTGCATTTTAGCTAGCAGTTCCAGTGGCTGAGAAATTTCATTTGGCTCCTAAATGCTCCCCTCACACTCTCCAGCGCATGAAAAGTGGCAATGTATCACTGTTAGGATGTACTGTACATTTGATACACACCAGGCTATCTGCTCATAGCTACTCACTCTGGAGGCTGCCCACTGCTTGAGTACATGAATAATGTAAATAAATTGTGCTTCCTAGGTTCCCAGCCCAGGGGAATCATTTTGCTGGGAGACTCAGCTGGGGCTCATTTTCACATCCCTCCTGAATGGCTGACAGCTTCACAGATGTCTATGGTAAGTAATACGGGCAGCACTCATTCTGAATGTGCTGGCCTTTGCTTTTGTTCCGTATTCTCTCAATGTGAAGCCAACTCCAAACAGGTGCAAATCTCCGTTTGCAAGGGGCATCCACTGCCATTTCAGTTCTAGGCAAATGCAGACAAAGGGTTTCTCCTACTCACCTTTCCAGCCTCACCCCAGCTCCTGTCAGAAAAGGCAAAGATGGCAACTGGGAGTAAAGACGGGGGCCGGTGTGCAGAAGGAACAGTCATGTGTTAGTCTCTCCTGGAAGTCAGGAGCATGGCAAGTATTTCCAGCATGGTCCATAAGCATGATGAGGTTGGGCAGAGCAGGCTGCTGAGCTTCTGAGAGTCACTCCTGTGTTCCGTAGGAGGACAGCAGGGGACAGAGAACCCCTCTGCCTCTTCCTAAAAACAAAATGATCCTGGAAGGTTTTTTTAAGTGAAGAAAATAACAGACAGCCACCATAAATAATGAGAGCAGCAAGAAAGGAGAAAGACACCAATAATCACTGACCCTATCAACCCTGGGCATTGGGAGAGGGATTTTCATGTGTTAGATGATCAGATCATGAACACAGTAATTACCCATATCTGCAGATTCCATAGCAACAGAATCAATCAATTGTAGACAGAAGCTGAGGGCAAGCTGTACCAACAGTATTTGTAATGGACATGCGTCGATTTTCATGGATCTGTTCTGCGAGACTTGCCATAGGTCAAGGGCCTCAAACAATGGGACCGGCTATAGTGTGATGCTGTAGACAATTTTTCTTAGTTTCAGTGTAAACTTCTATACTTGAACCAAACAAAGAAAGCAATGATCCAAGAACGCTTGTTTGACTTAGGAAAAACGTGATCAGGAAAAAATAGGTAAATAAATACCAGTAAGCACCTTCTAAATATTAACAAGGCAACCCTTTGCTAGAACTTTCTCAGGACAGACCAATTAAATACAATTGTCTGACATCGGCCCGAGGTTATCTAGAGTCACCAGAGCCACCTGCGCCCACACCCCCGGCCGGGGCCAGGAGGGAGCTCACTGGGTTGGTTTTGATCTGATAAATGCATGTGTCCCCCCTCCACCCCTCCTCTCCCCACCCCTACCCCCCCACCCCCCGAAGGGGGTCAGTGCCCATGGGCATGTATTAGCTCTAGAATTACCACAGTTATCCAAGTAGGAGAGGAGTATAGTTTATATCTGGCAACGCACAAAATCAAGGCAGAATACCATATCCAAATTCAGGGTACTGTAGTAGAAAGTTTCTGGCCTACCTTAACCCCAAAGTCCAGACCAGCAGTCCCAAATAACCACATAGAGGCTTATATTAATTACAAACTCTTTGGCCTAAGGCCCAGGCATACACTTGTTAATTATTACTCTTAAACTAACCCATGATTTTTGTCTTGTTTATCCACATGGCTTGGTACCTTTCCTTAGAGTAGCATCCTCATCTTCCTTCCTCTGCATCTGCTGGTGTCTGTGTCTTCTTATTCTCTTCACCGAATTTTCTTAGTCTGGTAGCCCCGCCCATTCCTCCTGTCTGCCTTCTGGCCAATCAGCATTTTAATAAACCAATAGTTACAATGACAAATATTTACAGTGTACAAAATCATAATCCCACAACAGGGTACAATAAGGACAGCATTCAGCATTTACTTTTAACAGGTTGGGTTCTACACCTATCTTACCACATCTAACAAGAACAGACATGTCTTATAAATTGAATGTAATTATTTAACACATGAGGCATGAAATCATGTCCAAGAACAATCCAGGGAACAAAATGCACCTGATATAAAAGACTCTCTGCCTTTTTTTCTTGGAGCCTGTCTCACAGTCCCCAAGGCACTGTTTACCATGCATCGTTCTTTGGACCATGTTTCAACAGACATACACAGACCTTTCCTTTCCATTATTCCTTAAACAATACAGTATGTTAGCTGATGACGTGGCACTCCTATTGTAGTTAGCATTATAAGTAATCTAGGGGTATTTAAAAGTATCTGGAGGATGTCTATAGGTCACATGTAAGCACTTTATGGAAGAGACTTGAGTATCTATAAATTTTGGTACTTGAGGCTCTGGAACCAATCCTCACAAATCCCAAGGAACTACAGCATGTAGTGAAAGAGAATGTGAACTGTATGCTCTCTAGTTATCACCAAAGCTCACACCTTCTAGGTCATCAGAAGAGCCATTATTTTCCCCAATTGAGCTGTGGCAAAGGATGAGAGCAAGAAGCTCTGAATGGCAGACACCCAAACAAAAGGTGCTGTGTCATCTGCAACTTCAGCTTCCTAAGGCGAGAGCTGCCATGAGAGGATGCTCCAATACCTGGAACCATATGCATAACTGTCAGGGCCTAGTACAAACTAAGTTAATTAAAATGCAAAACAGAGCCCTGTGTGGCAGTCCATGCCTATAATCTAGTCACTTGGGGAAAGCAGCAGCAATTAAAGACTAGCCTTACTTATGTATTGAGTTTGAAGGCAACCTGGGCTATATGAAACATTTTTTTTTCCAGATTTATTTTCTTTTTAGTATTTCCACTGTTCTTTTTTTTTCTCCCATATCCACCACTTCTCCCTCTCCCACCCATTCTCCCACTGCTTCTCCATCCTCTCCTCTCCCTCCCTCACCCCATCCCCAGAAAGGGCAAGAATTCCCAAGGTGAATCAATCGGGTCTGGCATATCCAGTTGAGGTAGGGCTGAGTCCCTCCCCCAAGTATCAAGGCTGAGAAAGGTGTTCCCCGAAAGGCGTGGGCTTCGAGAAGCTAGCTCATGCACCTGGGATAGACTCTGATCCCAGTTGCAAGAGGCTCCACAAACTACCCATGCCTTTTGACTGGCATCTACATTCAGAGTGTCCAGATCCATTCCACGAAATTTCATCAACTGTTACTCAGAGTCTGCGAGCTCCCAACAGCATGAGACTGCCTACTCCATGGGTCTCCCCATCATGATCCTGATCCTTTTGCTCACGTAATCTCTCCTCTCTCTCTTCAGCTGGACTAGTAGCTCAGCCAGTAGCTATGGATCTCTGCAACTGCTTCCATCAGCTTCTGGGTGAAGGTTCTATAGTGGCAATTAGAGTGGTCATTCATATGACAATAGGGAAAGGCCAGTTTAGGCTCCTTCTCCACTATTGCTTGGACTCCTAGCTGGGCTCTTCTTGTGGATTCTTGGGTGTTCCCTAGTGTCAAGTTTCTCTCTAATCCCACAATGGCTCCCTCTATAGGGATATCCATTTCTTTGCTCTCTCCCTCTGCTGCTCCCCCAACTCACTCAACAATCAAATTCTCTTATGTTTTCTTCTCACCTCCCCTTGCTCTCTTCTCTTAATCGCAATTTTCTCAGAACTTCTCTATTTCCCCTTCCCAGGGGGATCTATGGATCTCACTCTTAACTTTCTCCTGTTACCTAGCTGCTGGGGCAGGGGAGGGGGGAAGTGTAACCTGATTATCCTTTGCTTTACATCTAAAATCCACTTATGAGTGAGTACATACCATGCCTATCTTTCTGAGTCTGTGTCATCTCACTCTTCAGATCCATCCATTGGCTTGAAAATTTCAGAATGCCATTTTTTGTCCACTGAATACTACCCCATTGTGTAGGTATATCACAATATTTAAATCCATTCTTCAGTTGAGGAACATCTAGGTAGTTTCAAAGTTCTGGCTATTAGAAATAATGCTGCTATGAACATAGTTGAGCTAATGCCTTTGGGGAAAGAATGTACATCTCTTGGGTATATGCCTAATAGTGATATTGCTAGATCATTAGGTAGATTAATTCCCAGTTTTCTGAAGAAGCACCATACTCACTTCCAAAATGGCTATTTACCTTCCCACCAGCAATGGAGAAGTGTTTCTTGTGCCCCGCATCTCCTCCAGCATAGGTTGTCATCTGTGTTTTTGATCTTAGCCATTATGACAGGTATAAGATAGTATCTCAGAGTTGTTTTGATTTGACTTTTTCTGATGGCTAAGGGTGTTGAGCAGTTCTTTAAGTGTCTTTCAGCCATTTGTAATTCTTCTGTTGAGAATTTCCTACTTAGCTCTAACCCCCATTTTTCAATTGGGTTCTTGGTTTCTTGACCTCTAGTTACTTGAGTTCTCTATATATTTTAGAGATCAGTTGTCTTGTCTTATTGACTGTGTCCTTTGCCTTACAAAAATGTATCAATTTCAGAAGGTCCCATTTATTAATTGTTGCTTTCAGTGTCTATGCAACTTGTGTTATATTTAGGAAGTGATCACCTGTGCCAATGTATTCAAGGGTATTTCCCACTTTCTTTCTATCAGGTTCAGTGTAACTGGGTTTATATTGAGGTCTTTGACCCACTTAGACTTGAGTTTTGTGCAGGGTGATAGATATGTGCCTATTTGCATTCTTCTACATGCTACCATCTGGTTATGCCAACACCATTTGTTGAAGATCTTATCTTTTTACCACTGACTATTTTGGGCCTCTTTGTCAAAAATCAGGTATTCATAGGTGTGTGGGTTAATGTCAGGGTCTTCGATTCAATTCCATTGATTCACAACTCTGTTTTTATGCCAGTACTAAACTGTTTTTATTACTGTAGCTCTATAGTATAGCTTGAAGTCAGAGATGATGATGCCTTCCGAAGTTCTATTGTTGAACAGGATTGTTTTGGAAATCCTTGTTTTTGTTTGTTTGTTTGTTTGTTCGTTCGTTTTTTGCTATTCCATATGAAGTTGGTTATTGGATTTTTTTTTGAGATCTGTGATTTTTACATACAATACAAATGGCATTGAACTCATAGGTGAAACTGTCAAAATTGCACAATTATTAACAACGCATCAGTGAGGTTGCTTTGAGTTGCTCAGATCAAAGAAATTAAAGTTACCCTCAGGAAGACAGAAAAGATGCTCAGATGATTCTCCAAAGTAGAACTACCAGACCAAATGCTTTATGAGACAGAAGGTACCTAGGGCAAGTGCAGGTGTATCACCTCTGTTTGTCATAACCTAAAACAGTCAGGTCTAAATTTATCTGTAGAGTCCCTAGTATCCTTCAAAATGTAAATTCAACCAGGTACTTCCCTTGCTCAGCACTTGCTATCCCAGCCTATAGTAGTCAGTTTACTCTCAAGGGTCTTCATACTCCTGCACTGATAAAGGGTAAATACTGAGTTAGATGAAATTTGCCTTCCCTGCCCACCAGATGGTAGCACTGTTTGCAAGCAAGAGGACAACTGTCAACATGCCAGACCCAAACACTTACGTCTCTTGTAGCTAGTTTTTTGTTTTGTCTTGTTTTTGTTTTTTTCAAGGGCCAGGGGTCAGCATCAGAACACAGACCTTCTGGCACTTATACCACCCAATAACTACTCAGCTGGAACACAGAACTTTCAGAGGGAAGAGTTAGTCAGCTTGGAAGAGTGAGTGGACACATTCCTTGGCAGGTGGCAGGATTCAGTATGGGCTTATTTCCCTTAATTCTCTTTAACACACATTTTCATAAAAACAGAAGACTCACAAGCTCTAGGTAGGGTAGCAGAGCATAAAACCAGGTGCAGGGTCCTCAGAGGGCTCAGGTACAATTATACCCAGGAAGGATGGCATGTACCTGGCCCAGAGCACTGCAAGTAGCAAGTTTTCATTATCTCTTTTGGGTGGCACTTACCTCGAGCAGTCTGATAAGAAATATGGGACCCACTGACATAACAAGTCAGGACAAAAGCCATCCTGACCATTATAACAGGAGGGACATGTCTGCTCATGAACTGGGGACCTGGACAAGTGGAAGCCTTTGTCATGTAACCATCTATGGATAAGGTTCTTCTGTCTCCCACAACAAAAAAATCAATTCTAAGAAATCAAACTTCAGAAATTATTAGTTTTCTATGATTACGTCTCCTCGAATTAAGTAGATTAAACACTAACCCAAATTAACCCAAACACTTTCAAATTGAACAACCAAGTCCCTTTGGAAAGTTTTGTAATAAGTAGGCACATGTGAATATACAAAATGCTTGAATGCAAAAAAAAAAAAAAAAAAAAAGGTTCAGGGGTGCTGGAGTAATGGCGGAGTGGTTGAAAGCACTCACTGCTCTTGGAGATGTTCTGGATTCAATTCCCAACAGTCACATAGTGCCTCACAACCATGTGTAACTCCAGTTCACCTGGGAATGAAACATTTTCCTCTGACCTCCTCCAGCACCAGGCAGGTATGTGGCCCCTCACATACACACAAAACATTCCTACACAAAATAAAATAAAGAAATCTAAAAGAAAATCTAAGTACTTTTTTTGAAAAATGACTAAAGGAAGGAAAGTGAGTGAATAAAACAGTAAATTCTGAAGTCTTGACAATAATTGGCCAGAGATGGTGCCCTCAACAATGAAGGATGGAGGAAGACCTTTCTTACCAGAGGGACAACTGTGCGGACCAACAAATTGGAATGCGCCAAAAGCACAATGTCTGAACAAGTCAGCTGACTTGAGAAGCAGAGGAAAGGCATGCCAGATGCTCCTGGGCATTGAATAAGAAACCAGAAAGAGAAAAAAACAGCAGAGACTCAACACGTAATATAATAAAAGCACAATCAAGATTCTCGCTGAGGCCAAAATATAAAACAAACTTCTCCCTCATCATGTCCTGCTTCTTTTTTTATTTCAAAAGGATCATATAAAATATCTTGCAGATGTTCTTCTCAAAAGATGAGGGAGAAAAGAAAAAGAAGCAGGTATACCACAGGAACAATCTTTAAGATTTCAGTCTCAACACTAAATATCAAAGCACAGCAAAGTCGCCCCCATAGTGCATCGGGAGGAAAGAATATGTATCCAAAACATTCTGTAAGCTATTGTTCTCACACAAAGCTGTCGAGCTTTATTCTCAATCATCCAAACATATCAGACACACACTGTCAGCACAGGGGCATTTTAAGAACTCCACCAGTCTACCATGATACTACAGACGAAGCCAAAGAAAATTCTAAACATAATTCTAATCATTTTTAATATTTACAATAGCAAAATTGTAAGATTAAAAGACAAGGGCTGAGGCAAGGAAATGGCTTAGTGCATAAAATGGATATACAAATATGAGGAACTGAGTTAGGATTACTACCAGCCAAGTAAAAGGCCAAGTGTGAACAGAGCTGGGAACAGAGATAGGTGGGTGCTAGGAGCTTGTTGACCAGCAATCAATGATATTGAAGCAATAATAAAAAGTCTCACAACAAAAAGTCCAGCATATGGATTCAATATGAAATTTAATCATATTTGAGGGACTCCAAAGACCCTCAAACTGTCCCATAAAGTAGAAAAGGAAGACACTGCAAACCCATCATATGAAGACAGATGATCCAAATGTCAGATAAACCAGCCTTCTTCATAAACACAGATGCAAAAAGTCCCAATAAAATTTTGCAAATCAAATTTAAAAACACACTAACAAGATTATATACTTTTTCATCCAAAACATGCAAAGTGGTTCAAAACAAGAAATCCAGAAATTTAATTCAGCCAGCTAATATGCCAAAGAGCAGAAAGTACATGATAATCTCAATTGATGAATACACAAACAGCCCTTAGTCACCCTTTCTGGTAGAAATTATGAAGAATCTTAGAACACATCTCAGCATAATAAAACCTACATAAGACTAGCATTCAGGTAGCATTATTCTAAATAGGAAAAACATCAAGACATTTCCTCTGAATTTAGATGAAACAATCTACTATTATTCAATTAAATTACTCAAAATCTTGTCTAGAGGAGTTAGACAACATAAAGAAATAAAACTCTACAAATTGGAAAGAGGAAAGTCAAATTATCCCATTTGCTGATGACATGATCCTATACTTTCAAAGACCCTAAACACTTCACCAGGAAACGCAAATGTGATAAATATTACCAACCAAGTATCAGGATATAAAAATCAACATACAAAAATCTATAGCTTTCCTATATGATAATATGGAAAATATATAATCTTTCTCCAAGAAAGATATCAAGAAAAATATTCACTCACAATAGCTTCAAACACACTAAAGTATTTAGAAGTAAATGTAGCCAAGATGAAAGACCCCAACAATAAAAACTTTAAGATATTGAAGAAAGAAATTGAAAATATCACTAGAAAGACTGAAAAAACCTTCCATTTCTATTGTTAGGTAGAATTGATATAGTGAACATGGCTGCACTACCTACCAAAAGCAACCTACAGACTGAATGCCATTAGTATCAAAATCCAAATGATTCTTTAAAGAATCAGGAAAAAAATCTTAAAATTTATATGGAAGCACAAATGACATGAGTGTTTATGATAAATCTCATAATAATCTCAAATTCTATTACAAAGACACCGTAACACAGACTGCATGCAGCTGGCCTAAAGATAGGCATGTGAACCAGCAGAATAGAATAAAAACTCAGTAATAAACATACATAGCTGCAATGACTTAATTTTTGAGCAAGCTATCAAAAGCGTACACTGGAGAAAAGGCAGTCTCTCTTTAATAAGTAATGCTTGAAAAATTGATTTCCATGTACAGTAAAACTACTAGGAGAAAGCACCTCAAGATATAAAAACAGGCAAAGACTTTTGTGAATCAGACTCCAGCAGCAGAGGAAATATCGAGAACTGTAAAGTGGAATTACATGAAATTAAGAGGCCTCTTTATAGAAAAGAAAACCATAGAGTGAAGAAAATGGGAAAGAAATTCTTTGCCTACTATACATCAGACAGGAGAGTAATATCAAATATAAATAAAGAACTGAAAAATGAAACATCCAAAAATTATGTCATCAAATATGAGATAATGAACTGAATAGACAGTTTCAAGAAGAAGAAATAAAAATAACAGTAAATACTTTTCAAATGCTCAATATCCTTAGCTATTGAGAAAATGTGAATTAAAATTGACTCAAGATTCCATCCCACTGAAATTTTCAAAGAGCTATTTTTTTAAAAAAAGATTTTCTAGTCAGAGTGACCATTGACAAGAAAACAGAATCTGGCAAGGATGTGGAGTAAAGGAATCCATATTCACAGCTGGTGGGAATGTAAACTGATGTAGCCACCATGAAAATGAGTATGAAGGTCCCTCAAGAATCTGAAAGTAGAACTACCATATGAATGTGCTGTCTTAGTCTTGGGTACATACCTAAAGGATTTGGGTCAACATACCAAAGAGGTGCCTTCATAATTGTGTTTATTACTGAGCTATTTACAATATCCAGGAAATAAGTTTGAGAAATGACCAGGACAATTACTCCCCTGCCTAGCAATAAATATCTTTGAAAAATGATGGGGTTGGGTGAGCCCTAGCATAATAGTGTACACCTTTAATGTTAAAACTCAGAAAGCAGAGGCAGGCCAGTCTCTGAAGCATTTGAAGCCAGATTGGTCTACATAGAGAGTTCCAGGCCAGTCAGGGTTGCATAGAGAGTTCATTTCTTTAAAAGGTGAGAGCAGGAAGTTGAAATGAACCTAATCATGCATAAAAGTAATTAGTATTTGCAGTCTTATCAATGTGGCCACAATACTATGGGTAGAAAGACAATGGTGGTATTTTTGTGTCTTTTTTGTCTTCTATTTTAAACCATTGGTATTTCAAGACTCTTAAAAGGTCTTCAGGTTAACATTCCTGTGCAGGCTAAAAGTCATCTCAGCCACACACATCATGGATTATTCATTTGTATTGTATACTACTTCATAAGATTGAATCTAGAACAAGAACAAAAGAGGTATTGTAATTAATAAATTGATATTAGAAATAAATCTTCATCACCCAACTATGACAATAGCCACCAAACATTCCAAATTGACAGTGACTTAAAACAAACATGATTTTTTTTTCTCACACAAACATGAATAACCTGAAGTCACCTGTTGAGGTCAGACTCCATTGGTTTTTAGATACAAGCTCCATATTAAACCCTGGGCAGGTCCTTATGCTGTTTGTTTGTCTTTCTTTAGATATAAGCAGAGTTTCTCTGTCCTGCCCCATTCTGCAGCTGCTTCTAAATAATTATCAGAGTCTTATTTTAATTATAAATGTTTGACTAATGGCTCAGGCTTATTACTTAGCTAGCTCTTAAATATTAAATTATGCTATTTCTATTAATCTATGTATTTCTACATGGCTATAGTGTTACTGGTATACTAGCATGTTGCTTCTTAGGCAGCTGGCTAGCATCTCCCAGACTCTGTCCTTCTCCTATATTTCTGCTTGGATTTCCCACTTGACTTTATCCTGTTTTGCCATAGGCCAAAGCAGCTTTATTTATCAACCAATGAGAGCAATACATATTTACAACATGCAGAAATGGTGACTGTCCGGGCAGCCTGATATTTTTGTTATTAGGTATTGTTTATCCTTCTGGGGTCTTCAATTGTGTTGAAGATTAAATAATTATGATTATATCTTTTCTTAGTTATAATAGAAAGTAAACTAGAAACAAAACTTTAGGCTCACTATCAAGATAAGGCAGATAATTAAGTATTTTTTTGAATTTTGACAAATGCAAATGGATTGGATATAGTTACTGTAATTCTTAATAGCCGTTTTGCTGTATATAGTTTTATTATATTAAGGTTAAAAGCTTCCGTTTTGATTAGACAAAAAGAGAAAAATGTTGTGGGATAATGTTCTTGTATACTGTCAAGATTTGTCACTCAAATTGGTTTAATAAAACACTGCTTGACCAGTAGCCAGACAGGAAGTATAAATAGGGCAACCAGACTAGGATAATTCTGAGAAGAAGGCAGAGTTGGAGAGACACCAGCCAGTTATAGAGCAAGCAGAATGTGAAAAAAATGAGGTAACAAGCCATAATCTACATGACAAAGCATACATAAAAATATGGGTTAACTTAAAGCCTAAGAGTTAGCTAGTAACAAGCCTGAGTTAATGGCCAAGCATTTATAAGTGATATTAAGGCTCAGAGTCAATTATTTGGGAAGCAGCTGCCAAGGATAGAAACTTGCTACTATGCACAGGTAGACAATATGTCCAGAACATAGTCGTCCCAAAAGTACAGCAAAACGCAAGAGGACAAGACACTCTATACAAGCATGCTTATTATATCAAACCAGCACCAAGTATCAGTTACATTCATATGATGGTCCAGCACATAGAAGAAAATATATCTACCTAAAGTGGGAAATGGAAAGGGGAAAGTATTTTCTTTGTTGCTTTTATGAATTGCACATGCTGAGCTGGAGAGATGGCTCTACCATTGAGAGTATAGAATTCTCTTTCAAAGGAGCCTGGTTTTATTCCTAGCTCACCAGGTGGTTCACAGCCATCTGTAACTCCAGTCCCAAGGGATTTGATGCCCTCCATTTGTCTCTGGGAGTACTGAACATGTGATATACAAACATACAAGCAAGAAAAATACATATAAACACAAAATTTTAAATAAGTAAAGACTGATTTTTAAATTATGAATGTCACATATGTATTGAATAAAAGATAAAAATACAGAAATATTTAAGAACTTGCTTTTAAAAACTTCTTTATTCTGTCAACTATAGAAAATTATCTTAACATTTAAATATCAAATTGGTTTTCAGATATTTTTAAATATTGTAGCAGAAAGAAGATGTGGTGATGTAGTGGCAATAATCCATCACCCCACACCTTGGGCTCTTTCCATTGTATCCTCACTATTCGGATATCTGCATCTATGCGTGTGTGTGTGTGTGTGTGTGTGTGTGTGTGTGTGTGTGTGTGTGTGTGTGTGTGTGTGTGTGTGTTTAGTCACTGTAGACTCCCAGTTTGTCAATTAGCATTCACTGTTGTCCTTACACATACATCTATTTAGTCTGTAACTGATTACCTTTATTGATTCTCCACAGTGCCCTTTTCAGTGAACACACTGTAATGTACCAAACCATTGACCTGCAACTGGATGTTGAGCGGCTTCATGGTTTGCTTTGGGACTATAATGAATTATGATCTCTTAAAAATACTTCCTATTTTGAAAAATTATTATGTACAGAATTCCATTATCATTTATAAAAGGAGTCAGCCTAGGTATGAAAACTCTGTCCAGTTGATATATGTGAAGTATGTTGAGCTCAGAAGTTTTAGGCTTCTGTAGTTGAGTGATTGTGGCATGTGTTAACAGTATAAACTACACCTCAAGCATTATTTCTAGAGCATACTATGCAGGCCAAACCTCAGAGCACTATCTGTGCATTGATTAAATCAGCAAGCACTGTTTCTGAGCTTCCTATACCCTAAACCCTGTGATGGAAAAAGTCAGGTCCTCACTGAGCTTGCTTGCTCATGAGAAAATGCACAGTAACAATAGCAATTTCCAAGCAGTTAAGCTGGGAAGTGCACCTACCCCTACAACAAAGGGGAGTCTTCACAAAGGGAAAAAACATATTTTAAATGGATGAATGCATTAAAGGCAATCACAGCACTAGGAAGAAGTGTCTCCATTGAAAAGAAAGTATCCACTGTGGGCTTTCCTGCAGCAGTCTCTCTGCCCTGACCCACTACCCTCTAGTTGGGCAGCTCACATCTCAGCAAACTGTTCATGGTAAATTAGGCTAGAAGTGTGTTCACCTGGAAAAAATATTTGTATCTCAGAAAGGAGAGAGTTGCAAGAGTCATGCTTATGGTTCCCAGCTTCATTCCTCTGAGGGCCATAGGATGATTCTTCCTTGATAAACAGCCTTGGCTTCTCTTCAGCATGTCTAAACCCTAGTCATAAGGCACAAATCAAACTCCCTGTCTCAGAAGGAAGACCTCAATTTAGAAAGATTTCAAAGAAAAACAAAGAATGTGAATGTTATTTTTGTGGATTTTGTTTTTCTTTTTGTTTTCAAAGTTGCATTATCAGAAAAGAAGATGGAAAGATTATAAAGGCCAATCGTAGGCACTACCCTCCTGCTCGCACACCCATCTGCTTAAACGTTATTTTCAAAGTGTTATATTCTATCTCCCATTGAACCCGAATTGCATGATGGGTTGGGAAGAAAATGGAGAAAGAGAAGAAATTCTGAAAAAAAATCAACTTAGCCAATGTTTGTTTTACTTGTGAAACTACTGCTTGCCCTATTATAATATCTTAGCACGACCCCTGATGGCTGTTATCTGTAAGGTAAGAGGCACAGATTGAATTTCGTGCTGTGTCAAGGACAAAATGAATCCTTCATCTGGCTGCAGAAACTGCATATTCATCCAAGAGCAGGCAGCTGGGTACTTAGGCCCTGTATGCTTCATTCCTCTTTGAGATGATTCTGTCTGTCAGCTCAGTGACTCTTTATTAGCCCACAAACAGTGCAGACAGGCTCACAGCTCCTACCTTGCTCCCTCACTCCCCTTGCTTTCCATATTCTGGATTTATCAGACACTTTAAAAGCTTCCACCATGCATAAAAGCATATTTTCATGGTGCCCATAAAAATATGGAAATTCAATCTGAGTTAACTTCATGTCCACTCTTTAAATATCTGAACATTTTGAGTACTTTTTACGGTTTTTTTTTTAATGAAAAAAAAGCTGCTGTGTGATAAAAACTGGACAAAATTACATTTCCTGCCTGTCTGACATCTTACAGAGCCCAGAAAAAAGATGTTAAATGGTGAGAGGTAATTCTTCAATTCTAGTTACCACTCATTTACTCTAGCAGAGAAAGACATTGTAAGCCGCAGCGAGTCCTTTTTCTGGCAGCAATCTGATCAGAAGGTAAACAGCACTCTCCTGCTCCCTTGCCCTATTCTTAAATTTGGGTGACATGATCTGGTCCTCGATTCTATGTTCTCCTCACTATGCTCAGGATGAGCAAGTCAGTGGGTTCCTTCCTTTCAATATGAGTGGAAATCTACATTTACCATTTTAGCTTCTACTGCCTTCTGAGAGAATTAAAATGCCAAGTACCCATGGTTATAAAAATCTTCAAGATTAAATTATTTTGTCTAGTCTTAGGTAGGGTTTTTATTGCTGTAAAGAGACACTATGACCATGGCAACACTTGTAAAAGATAACATTTAATTGGGGCTGGCTCACAGTTCAGAGGTTCAGTCCGTTATCATCATGGTAGGACAGAGTGTTAGAGATGTAGCTGAGAGTCTTATATCTTACAGGCAACAGAAAGTGGTTTTTCTGTCACACTGACAAAGCTTGGGCAAAGGAAACCTCAAAATCCACCCCCACAGCTGCATTCTTCCTCCAATAAGGCCACACCTACTTCAACAAGGCCAAACCTCCTAATGGTGCCATTTGGGTACCATTTTCTTTCAAATCACCACAAGCCTTGTACCTCTGAAAGGCATTTATAATTACCCAGCTCACATGCCTGCTCTGCCAAGCAGTGGGTGATGGTTTCCACAGGCAATCAGTATACCAGTCTGTTCTTGTCCTACAAGCAAGCTATTAGGACTAGAAAACAATTGCTTGTCCTTGAGTTACTCATATCTATACTTGGCTTCACTCACATCCAAATTGACCACTAAATAGATCTCATTTAATTAGTGCATCTCAGGGAAAACTCCAAGAATCTCAAATCCATTGGGACATAGAAAGGGGCTGGAGAGATGGCTCCACAGTTAAAAGTACTGGCTGCTCTTCTAGAGGACACAAGATCAATTTGCAGCATCCACATGGAAGCTTGCATCTGCCTGTAGCTCCAGTTCCAAGGGATCTGACACCTTTACACAGACATACATGCAGACAAAACACCACTAAATAAATAAGGAGTAATAAAAATAATTTGGTGTTTGAAAAAAAGTGTCTGACCTCCTTAGCCTTTGGGGAAATGAAAACTTAAACTGCTTTGAGATTTCATCTCACCAAAAGCACAATGGCTGTCATCAAGAAAACCAATGGCCGAGTGCTGCCAAGGAAGAGGATAAAGATGGAACTGATGCACTTTTGTCAGGATAGTAAACTGGCACAGACACTGAGAGTTGACGTGAAGGTTCCCCAAACAATTGTTAGAACTACAATACAGCCACCATGTGACTACAGCACTGTCTCACCTCCTGAGTGCCAGAATTATAAGCTTATGCTGTTATACCCGGCATGAGTCTTGATGACTAAATAATTCCCCAAAGCTTTCACCTAAAAGTGTTGGCATTGGGCATGGGGTTTCAAATATGAACTTGGAATGGATATCAAAATTTATAAAGTAACAAACACAAAAAGATGATATAAAACACACTGATATGCTTTCATGTTTTTATTATAGTTGCAAATTTATCTTCCCAACTATATTTTTAAGCTTCTAGAGATTATTTTTCATTCCCAGAGCCCCAATCATTCCTCCTTATCTATTTTTCTCTATCTTTAACAATGAAGTAATGGACACCCGACTTCCTAACCACAGACCCTATTAAGTTTCTACTGTAGCCTAGTGAGGCCATCTTACTAGGTTATAGACAACGGTAGACAATGGAGGCAGGGAGAGCATTTTTGTACCAAGATCTCTCCAGGGATGTGTATGGCCCCACATGCTCTTGCTATGTAGTATAGGCTAGTGTCAAAAGCCAAAAATGGTAGAATTATGTCAATAACAAAAAACATGAAGGTTCCACCATCACAGATGAAAGTAATCACCTCATAAAAGTGTAGAATATTCTCTGGCTCCTATTGTTTTGCCAAATCAGAACCCAGCAGTGAGGAGTCAGCTGTGAGACAGAGTGAACTCTTACCAGACACAATATGGGCTACAGTATCCTTGGACTTTTCAGATTCTTTCCAGAATAAACTCCTGTTGTTTATAATTTATTCAGTCTAAGGTATTTTGTTGTAGCAGCTTAGTGGGATAAAATAGGATCTAAAAGTCACCTGAGAGAAAAACACAGAAGAGGGCATGCAAGGAAGAAAAGTGGGAAGGCCAGGAGAACTCTAAGAGGAACTCAGAAGTTTGTTAATTTCTGTTCTATGAGCAGCAACTGGCCAACAGAAATGGCACAATAAGTGGAAGATTTTATGAAAAGGCTTAGTATTATGAAGGGGCAGTATAGGCTCAGGGGTCAGCAGGTGGTTGAGTAGAGTGGGATAAAGGACAAGAGAAGGTCTGGGGGAATGAGCAAGGCTATGTGAAATAACAGCACCCATCGACAAGCATTTATCAAACATGGCCAGTTACCATAGTCATTTGAGTCACTTAAAATGTAAGATTCACTGGTCCCATCGTAAGCTTACCCAATCAAGAGCTATACCCTAAAGAATTTACACAAGACACAGGAAGATGGTCGGGTTTGGGAGGAGGGAGTGATAAAATATTAACCCAAACTCAGGATTATGAAAAGCCCTTATGGAAATCTAGTATTTGGTATGCTAATTTAAAGATAGAATTTACAATAAATATTTGAATGGAGGGATCCTGCATAGGCAGATAGTGCTTCCTCAGAACTATGGATTATTAAATAAAAACATCAATAGCAGGTATTGGATGTCTCCCTATGGGAGGATCCTAAGGACCTCAAAACAACACATGCTGTTGCCATTGCTCATAATCAGTTGTTTATCATAATAAGATGGTAAGATCTAACTGTTAAAGACACAACACATTTCAGATATAGAACACAGAAAAATCAAGTTGAAATAGACCTGAAATTTGTCTTAATCTGGCTAGTTTTCATAATGCCAAAGGTACTCCAAAGGATACTAGAGGAGAAAAGTCATCAATGAACCTATCCAACAGTAGACTCTGCATGCAAAATATATCATTGGTGTGATATTGTATTACTGTTGTGGGATAATCAATCCTTTTATGATTGCATTTGAGGCCTGGTGCACAGGAGAGAATTCAAACTTGATACTGTAAACAGGCTCAAAAGCCATTATTTTGGGAAATCATAGGTTCTAGGGATGTGGGAACTAAATCTACTACTTGTTGTTCTGCTGTCTAAAAATAAATGACAGCTGAATGCTCAGACCTAAATAGATGGCTATGCCAACCTCTGTAAGGCTTAGGAAGCATCGTGTAAAAGGAAATAGAAAGAATATAAAAGCTGGAGGATGAGGAAAAGTGCAATGAAATGTTTTCTGGACACATAATGGCTGTTGAATAAACTCACAGAAGCTATGCCTATCTGTACAAGACCTGGACAAGATCAAGCCAATCAAAAATACCAGCATCAATAGATAAGGGCTCCACTCATATGAGAAAAGCTATTGCTGCTGGGGGAAAGCAGTCATTTTTCTATCAGGGTAGGTCCATTCATGGATTGAAAATATGTCTACAAGCAACACTAATTGGACTCAATGAGTTTTTAAAAGAAAGAGAAAGACATATAAGTGGAGATGAACATATTGGGACAATTGGAGGGAGTGGAGGAGTGCTATTTTAGGTGAATATATGATCAAGATAAACTTCATATCTGTATGATATTGTCAAATAATAAATCAAACATATTTTTAAATAAGCACCTAAAAGATTCTGGCACATAATGGCTTAAAAGAGTAGGAGGAGAAGACAGGAGTAGAGCCACTGGACAGGGCCAAAGGTAATAACCAAGATTTATGAAGAATGTGTGACTTAGTGCATTTTCTACTGGAGATGATAAAGATCATGGCCAAAAGCAAACCAGTGAGGAAAGAGTTCAGTTAGCATATCCCAGACTGCAGTGCATTGAGGGAAGCTAATGCAGGAACTCAAGGCAAGAACCTAGAGTCAAGAACTAAAGCAGAACCCAGAAGGAATGCTGCCTATCAGGTTGTTGCTTACAGCTTTCTTAGCCTGCTTTCTTACACTACCCAGGACCACCTGCCTAGCAGTTGCACTATGTTAGTGTATGCTGGGGGTCCACACTAATTAATGATCAATCATTAATCAAGAATGTACTCTACACATTTGCCTACAGGAAACTCTGCAGAGGCATTTTTTCAAGTGAGGTTCCTCTTTCCAGATATGTCTGGGTTTACATTAAGTTGTCAAAAAACTAATCAGCACAGTATATAACAATGTATTGAGACAGCCTATTACTAAATATAAGGAAAGAAGAAAATGAGATCATTGTTTATGATCAGCATAGTGTTGCATGAATTCTGGTTGTAATAAAGGAAACTCAGAGTCAGATATCAGGGAAAGGCTGACATATCAAAGAGAAAAAACACCACAGTCAAATTTCATTCAGCTGTCTTCCAGCTTCCTCAGCCTCGCTCCTTGTGACTTCTACTGCCTTAATCTGTCTTTCTATGTCTGCCTTAAATACCCTCTTCACCCAGTTGTTTCACATCCAAATTAAGATTAAAGGCATGGGATACTACTATTTGGTAGTTGGATACTACTACTTGGTAGTTAGCCTTGAATTCACAGAAACACAGAAATATCTCTGTCTCTGGAGTTATGGGATTAAAGGCATGGCAGCATCACTGCCTCCCTGGGAGCCCAGAACTCCCCCTGTAAACAAAGCTGGCCTCAAACTTACATCTGCTAGGATTAAAAGTATAGGTCACCACTCCTGGTCTTTCCCTGTGCTGGGATTAAAGGTTTGGGTTACCACTTTCTTAATCCTGCTGGGTTGACTGTGGGTAGATCTCTTCTCTGATATTGCAGATTGGTTTTATTAGATATATAACATATTGCCTCATAACCCCTTTTGTGTCAAAAATAAAAAAGATTATAACTAATGTAAGAAAACCCATATACAATAAGCACAATAATTATATACAATATATACAAACAATAATTACATGAGTAATGTCCAGTATATTAACAATTGACAATTCAAAGAAAACATTGCACTAATTATCCTATTTTGGTGAGTCTAAAGGATTATACCTAATTCACTTTCTATCTAACTTGTATTACTAACTAAAAACTAATTTTGATGTCTCTCAAACTTATACACTTTAACTTCAGAGTTTCTTTTCTATAACTGTCACTAGAAAACTATAACTATCTCATCTTCATATCCCTTAGAGATCCAAGAAGGAAATAACATTAACTAATTAAACAGCATGCAAGCAAGCAACTTCCAAAAAAATGTAAAAAATTAAGCATCTGGCTGCCTGGACAGTCACTCACAGTTCTTCTTTATCATTGAAGCATCCATCTCTGGCTACAGGCCTAATATGTCTGTCTGACAGACTTCTCTGTAAAGCAGGATATTCTCAAAGACCTTCCCACCTTATCTTGGCAAGGTACAGCAATTCTTTTTTGTGTATGTCTCTTGCTTGTCCATTTTGAATATCATACTGTCAGAAGTCAAGACAAGAGTACTTTCTTGCCCAGTGGCTAACTTTTGTCACATAGAAGGTCAACTTCATATGTAGTATCTTTGATATTCATAATCTTCTCTGAAGTAGATTGGTGCTTTCAGGAGCAGATGTCCCATAGTCATAAAAATAAAAAGAACCTATGTCATTAAAATATCTTAAATATCATATTCTATTGGTCTCTGAAGTGTTTGAAGAAACCCATTCATTTAAAATGTAATTGTTTAATCTTGAAAATATATCTAATATGACTATAACTTTGACTGTAATGTCTAACTACTAACTTGCATTTGTTTATAGCCTAATAAGTTGGAAATCAAAACTTTCATGGACTAGCAATTTATAGTACATTGTTAGATGAACTGAATAAGTATAATACCTTGACCAAGCATAGAGATATATGTAAAGTGACAAAACTAATCTCAATATATACAATTTGTGTACAATATAAAAAAATCCAATCAAATCTAAAATATTTAAAGCTGGTAATTCCTGTTTAAAAGAAGATTCAATAATATACCCTTATATTCTATTATATTTGTATCCCCTTTTTTCTTTCTTTCTTTTTTAAAACAGGAACCCTAAATCTAATCTCTTTTGTTTAGCTTTTTTCTAACCATAACCAATAACAATTTTTAATCAATTACCCTAAAAAATGACAATCATCCATACATACATACATTTGAAAGACCAAAAACCACCTATACCACCTCTTGGGAATGTGGGTTCTATGTTCTTAAATTTGATTCCTGCTGTCTGGGGGGTGACAGCATCCTTAGGGAATCCTGAAAAGAATAGTTTTGCTAATTGTCATGTCCTGAAACAAATAGCTGAATCATTTGTTGTCCAGTCTCTGCATAAGAGGAAAGTACATGGCCTGTCTTAAGTCCCGACTATAGTAATCTGTGAAGCTGATTCATCTCAACGAGCCACCTCAAAATTGTGAGCAGTTTGTAGTCCAAATCTAATCTTCGGTTGGTATTTGTCAGCCTAGTGGCTTTGTCATAGTCTATGTGAAATCATCATTGTGGGGATGCATCTTCCTTTTGAATACTTCAAGTTTGCAATTAGACATTATCATGGATGACTTGAAGAAAACTGATAAGAGACTAAAACCCAACACAATGTACAGGAAGCTAAATTTTTAAGTATTTTTTCAGCATATGATTACTAACAATAGAATAGTCCCTTATTTTTAGTTATTATTTTGTCCCATACCAGGTGGCTCTTTTGATATGATACAAAGATTTTGCATTTCCCTTTAACAAGTATATTTGGGTGTAGAAAAGGAGAGAACCACACTCCAACTCTAAAGCCAGATTTAAAATTAAACTTGGACTTTTATTTACAAATAAAGATACATAGAGATTAAAAAATGAGATGTTACCCTGTAGAGTATACTGGTACCAATAGGTCTGATATTCTTTTGCTTAAAATTTTTCTGGATAGCCTCCCTTCTGCTTCAGACATTTAGATGTCCAAGGTCTTTTAACTTCTTGAAGACAGGTATTTTTAGTTTTCTGTAAAGACAAAAACAAAAACCTTCCCCAAGCCTTTGTTTTTCTTACAATTTAAAGAATTGTAATATGGGTGGATGAGCTATCAATTCTTATTTTCATGAACTTTCTCTGGTTCAAATTGAGTCATTATTTTGATGGCATCCATAACTTTTCTTCACCTGTGGAAACAAAAGCAAATCCCCTTTCCTAAGATAGCACATATCCTGTTTTCCATTCAGAGGTCAGTACATCTTTGAAGTAGATAGGTTGATTTAGCTCAGCTATTTTTTCTATAGTCCAATGTCTTTCAGCAACTGTTGTTCCTTTCTCATTAGCATTGAGAAAATTCAAAGTTAATAAAGCATTATGTAGTCTATCTCTAGGGGTCTTTGTTATTCCTTTCTGTTTATTTAGCATATTCTTTAGAGTTTGATTTGATCTCTCTATGACTGTTTTCCCTGTAGGATTGTGTGATGTTCCTGTAATATGCTTTATACTATAATAAGCAAAAAATTGTTTCATTTTATTAGAGACATCTGCCAGAGCATTGTCAGTCTTAACAGGTATTCCCATGATGGCCATAACTGCTAACAAATGTGTGATTACAGAATCACCCTTTTCTGAACTCAAAGCAGTTGCCCATTAAAATCTTGAAAACATATCTTAATTTTCCAAAATTATGTAAAATGAAATACATCCATCTGCCAGATTTCATATCTATGTATACCTTTAGAATTACTTCCTGCTGCCAATGGAATTTGGTTATAGAAGGAGCAGGTGGGACTCCTTTTTACAATTTCTTTGGCTTGTTGCCAAGTGATAGAGAAATCTTTTCTTAATCCTTTGCTATTGATGTGATTTTTTTATGAAACTCCAAGACTTCTATCACATTTGCTATTAATAATTTATCAATTTCATCATTACCTTGTGCTAAAGGACCTGGCAAATCGAATGTGTGTTATATAGAAGGAATGATTTCTAGTCCTGATTATTTCTTGTAACAGAATAAATAATGAAGTTAATTCTGACTCATCATTAATAAAATCAGAAGTTTCAATGTGTAAAACAACTTCTTCTATATACTGAAAGTCAATGACTACATTATGAGGTTCAGTAAAATCCATTAATTCTGTATATAATTCAATAGCACAATAGCATATAATTCTGACTTTTGAACAGAATTAGAAGGGCTTTGAGCCACTTTACTTATATGTCATGATTTGTAACCTGCCTTTCCTAATTTGTTTGCATTGGTATAAAATGTAGGGCTCCAGAAATTGGTTTGTCTCATACAACACACGAAAGAATCCAATTAGTTTTCTTTAACAATTCAATTCTTTTTCTTTGAAGATATTTGCTGTTAATATCTCCCAAAAAAATTACTGCAGGCTCTTTGACAAGGTTCACTTTCTACCCATAATTGGTCAATTTCTTCATTAGTTAAAGGTACAACAATTTCTGCTGGGTCCATTCCTGTCAATTGACGAAGTCTTAATTTTCCTTTAAAAATCAATTCAGAAATCTTTTCCACAAATATTTTTAATTTCTTACTTAGTTTATGTGGAAGAAATATCCATTCCAATATAACATTTTTCCTTTGCATTAAAATGCTTGTAGGAGAATGCTTAGAGGGCAAGATAACTAGAATGCAATTGAAGTCTGGATCTACACAATCCACATGTGTATCCTGTAATTTCTTTCCCACCAAAGCCAATTCTCTTTCAGCTTCTGGTTACAATTCTCTTGGACTATTTAAATACTTGTCACCATTTAAGGTTTTGAACAAATTATCCAGTTCATCAATTTTTATTCTAATAATAAGTTGTAAATTGTCAATGTCTCCTAGTAATCTTTGAAAATCATTAAATGTCCTCAATCTATCTCTCCTGATTTGTACCTTTGTGGGTCTAATTTTTTGTTGGCCTATTTTGTAACCTAAATAATTAATAGAATCTCCTCTTTGTATTTTTTCAGAGGCGATTTGAAATCCCCAAGCAGTCAAAAATATTTCACTTCTTTAATCATTTTTCCCTAGGGTATCAATATTTGAATCAGCAAACAAGATGTCATCCATGTAATGATAAAGTTTGTGGGAATTTGTTATGTGTTTGTTCTACTGGCTTTTATATAAAATACTGGAACAGAGTGGAGCTATTCAGCATTCCTTGAGGGAGGACCCTCTACTGATATCTCTTTATAGGCCAAGAATTATTATAAGTGGGAACTGTAAAGGTGAATTTTTCTTTGTCTTGTTCATGTAAAGGTGTTGTAAAGAAACATTCTTTAAAATCAATAACTATAGTAGGCCACTCTTTAGGTAATAGGGAAGGCAAAGAGTTCCAGAGTGTAGCAAACCCATTGGCTGGATTACCCTGTTTATTGTCCTTAAATCTGTTACCATTCTCCACTTTCCAGATTTCTTTTTAATAACAAATACAGGAGAATTTCAAGGGCTGGTTGATTCTTCTATATGCTGAGCATTTCACTGCTCCTGTAACACTTGCTCTAAGGCCTGCAATTTCTCTTTTGTTAAAGGCCATTATTGATGAGCCCATATAAGCTTCTCTGTCACTGTGGGTGTCTTTGAAAGATCAGCAGCTTTTGTGCCTTGTTTGTGTATAACCTGAATGGTCTATGACTGTTTCTCATAATACCTTCTAATGTTTTTTCCAGAATCATGTGAAGTTTATGGTTTATTTCTCTATTTGAAAGAATGCTAATCTGTATGTTCCATTGTTGTAGTAAATCTCATCCCTATTAATTTATAGCAATATTAGCCACATTTGACTTTAATATTCCTCTCTGTCCTCATCCTATACACTCAAGCCATATTGCCCTCTGTTTTGCCTGGGATAATGACCCAATTTCAAAAAAATGAACATTTACCTCCTGAAGCAGCCAAGTTGGATGCCATGACTCTGGTGAAATTATTGACACATCTGTCCTTGTGTCCAATAAACCTTCAACAATAACATCATTTATTTGTACTTTTAACTTAGGCCTCTGTTCATTAATAGGAGCTTTCCAGAATATTCATTTTGTAATTTTTTCTGAGTTTTTTCCTTTTCAATAGATTTTCTATCATACAGTGTAGTATGTCTTTTTAAAATAGGTTTTAATTTTTTTAATTTATTTAATTATTCTGGGAAGGCATTTTTTCCACAATGGCAGGGTAAGATTGAACTGGGGGCTTTTGAAAGTCCCCTTTGGGCATTTCCTGAAGGAAGAATTTTACCTTATCTGTTTTCATTCATCCAATGTCTCCCTTTTCCATACCTTCTGCATACTCCAGAAGGGAGAGGCATTCTCTTGAGATTATTTCTAGCAACAGCACTGTTTCTGGGAATGCCTTGTTTACAGTCTCTTTTTATGTGACCTTGCCTTTCACACTTGTAACATTTAACATTTTTACTTTTTCTTATACCTCTTGAAATAACTTCTCCTACTCAGTTATCATCACCATCATGAGACTCTAGATTAATTGTCTATGAATCCAATCCTCCAAAGGTGCTGACTTTGCTTTTAAAGGTCTAAGTATTTTTCTGCATTGTGAATTAGCATTCCCAAAAGCCAGTGATTCAATTATTATTTGCCTGACTTCTAAGTCTGGTACCATTCTGTTTACTGCTGCAGTTAATCTATGCAAAAAGTCTGTAAAAGTTTCTTTGGGGCTTTGAATTACTTTCCTGAATGATTCAGTTTTATTTCCTACTTCAGTCCAATCCAAGGCACTTATTGCTACCATGTGGCATAAACCCAGGGTATGTTCATTGTATAAGGACTGCCTTTCCATATCAGCATAATCCCCTTCCTCAAGAATTTAGTCTTGGGAGACTTCTATGCCTCTGACTCTGCTTCTTCATTCTATTGTTTTAGCCTCCTCCTTCCACCATGTTTTCCACTGTAAAAGTGTTTCTGCCTCTAACACAGCAGTAACCATATCTAACCATTCCTTTGTGGTGATCCAGTTACGTGGTGACCAATAGTTTAACATTTGTTTTACAAATGGTGAGTGATCCCATATGTCTCAATTGCTTCTTTTATTCTCCTTAAGTCTAACATTTATACCAGAGCCCAACTAGCTTCTGTATTTTTTTTTTTATCATTTTGCGATTTTTTAAAGGTTACTGAAAATAATACTGGCTGTCTGATAACCGTAGGCTGTTTTGTGTAATCTTAGATAACATTTCTGAGATTGGTTCATCATATTCATTGGATTTGAATATCTTTGTGTTTTCTCTTAACAGGCTTTTTAAAGACTTTTTTCTTGGTATTTACATTAATTAACTTTTTAAATGATAAAGCAGAAATCAAACAAAAATATTCATAATAAACAATATGATAAACATTGTTATTGTCCTATCTACTTTTTTTTCTTTTCTTTTACTGGTTTCAATATCAATTCATCTAGAGAAAGAGCACAGAAAGACCAAACATCCTCCATTTCCTTAAACAAATTTCCCTTTTAAAAAGAAAAATCCAGTTAACTCACCAATCTAATTGTCAGTGACAATTCAAATGACTGTGAAGTGGAACAGCTACCTAATGAAATAGCAGCCCAAAAAGGAATCCCAAAAGAGGGGGGGACCCACAACCCACCAGGAGAAAGAGGCCACTGTCTGAAGAACTTACCCAGATGAAAGTGAAATGGAAACATGTGTGGCTGGTCTGCCTAAGACTGGAGGCTAAGTCAGAACAGAAAGCCTAGACACCCAGTAATTATTCCTCTGGCCATGTCTTGCTCTGGTTGGCAAGTGGATCTTTTTTTTAGGCAGTGGGGAATTTGTGCCCCAAAGTTGGACACCAAGTGTTGCATGAATTCTGGTTGTAATAAAGGAAACTCAGAAGCAGTTATCAGGAAAAGGCTGAAATATCAAAGAGAGAAAACACCGTAGTCAAATCTCACCCAGCTGTCTTCCAGCTTCCTCAGCCTTGCTCCTCATCATTTCTACTGCCTCATCTGTCTTCCTACACCTGCCTTAAATACCCTTTTCTCCCAGTTATATTTCACGTCCAGGTTAAGATTAAAGGTGTGAGCTACTACTCTTTAGTAGTTAGCCTGGAACTCACAGAAACACAGAAAGATCTCCTCTGTCTCTGGAGTTATGGGATAAAAGGCATGGTACCACCACTGCCTGCCTGTGAGCCTGAACTGCCTCTGTCAACCAAGCTGGCCTCAAACTCAGATCTGCTGCAATTAGAGGAGTGAGTTACCACTCACTCATCCTCCTGGATTGACTGTGGGTAGATCTCTTCTCTGGTATTCCATACTGGTTATACTAAATAAATAACATATCACCATAGTATAGTGATGAGAGAGAGCCCAGCTCAGGAGACATGGTTATTAAGTGAGCCTAGTAGTAAGGTCTCTCTATTGTTAAATCTCTAACGTGTGTGAAAACTTGGACTTACCTTACATCAAATTCCAAATATTATCTGGGAGTTTGGGGAAGGATTTTGATACACTAGACAATTTAAGTGAAGCTGCTTTAGAAATAACCAAAGCTGGGACCGGAGAGATGGCTCGGAGGTTACTTGTCCTTACAGAGGACGCCCCTCGGTGGCTCACAGCCATCTATAACTCCAGTTCCAGTGTTGCCGATGTCCTCGTTTGAACTCTGCTGGCACCAGCACACACTCATATACTTAAAATAAACAAACTTAAGACAAAATACATAACCAAACTTTTACAAAGATGAAAATTTTATAGTGAACAATTTTGATTACTTTTTCTGGCTATTAAAGAATTTATTTTCCTGTTTATGAAAAATTCACTGTTCTCCATAGAAAAACTGACTTCTGATTTTTTTGCATAAAAGTAGGTCATTTTAAGCTTATGTTTTCCTGTTTTTATGAATCTGGATATAATTCTCCAATCACCCATAAAAAATAAAATTAAAAATACTGGTAGAAGGAATGAAGTTGGACAGAGTTCAGTTATTCAGTGTTCTTACTTAGTATGAAGAAGTAATATAAATTCATTCTTCATTTCATTAATTGAATAAATAAAACACAGGGTTAGAGTTTAAAAGAGAAATTGTAAAAAATGAAAAGGAGAGACAGTTTAGGAAACTGACAAGGTAAAAAAGTAATTAGATAAAATATTAAAAGACTAAATGGTCCCTAAAATTCTCTTCTTTATATTTTTCATCTGACTGCTTTTACTACCCTCTTAATCCATAGGGTCAGAAAAAAGACTCCATAGTTGAAGCTTTAATGGGCACCGTAAGACAGCCTACAGTGGAAGGTTTAGTGGGCATCATGATAAATGACTCACAGGTGAAGGTTTAGTGGGCATCATGGTAAATGACTCACAGGTGAAGGTTTAGTGGGGACTGTAATATATGACCCAGAGTTGAAGGTTTACTAGGCATCATGATAGATGACCCACAGGTGAAGGTTTAGTAGGCATCATGGTAAATGACTCACAGGTGAAGGTTTAGTGGGCATCATGGTAAATGACTCACAGGTGAAGGTTTAGTGGGCATCATGGTAAATGACTCACAGGTGAAGGTTTAGTGGGCATCATGGTAAATGACTCACAGGTGAAGGTTTAGTGGGGACTGTAATATATGACCCAGAGTTGAAGGTTTAGTGGGCATCATGATAGATGACCCACAGGTGAAGGTTTAGTAGGCACTATGATAGACGAGAGCTGATATTGCTATTGGTCTGCTTATCTGTAGTATGTTTTAAGCTAATAAATGTAAGGACAGTCTATTGCTCTGGTTTGTTGGTCTTTGCACAAAGTGCAATGAGTTTATCATGTGGTTCACATCAGGCACCACCAGTGTTTGAACTTCTTTCTCCCTGTCTTCTTTGCACACTCTTTCTAGATTTATATGACTCACTGTTTTCATCTCTTATGTCCACTATAACAAAATATCTCACACTGGACAACTGATGCATAATAACAGCTGATTAGCCACAATTATGGACACTGGGAAGTCCCAGATGTTTAGCGTCTGCTGAGGGTTTGCTGTCTGTCTTCTCAGTTGGTGAAAGGGAACAAAGTTGAATGTGGCAGCTTTTTTTAAAAAAAAATGGCACTAATTCCATTCACAACAATAAAGATCTTGTGACTTACTTTCCAAAGTCTTCAGTTTGTGGTGATATACTATATATTTAATAAAGTTTGTCTGAAAATCAGAGGACAGAGTCAAACCATGTACTTCAAGGTTGAACAGAGTCAGGTCGTAATGTCACATACCTTTAATCTTAACACTAGGAAAGTGTGAGATAGCTGGGTATATTTAAAAGGGGGGGCAGGAGTTCTTCTCTTCACCTGCTCTTCTATTCTCTTTTGTCTGAGGACTCACAGGCATTCAGCCTAAGGATTTATAAGGAGTGGCTAGGTGAGAGGTGGCTGTGGCTTGTTCATCTGTCTTTCTGACATTTCAGCTTTTCCCCAATATCTGGCACCAGGTTTTTATTAATAATACCAAGTAGAATCCATGCAATACCAGTCCTTAACACTCTTAGCATCAGGTATGAGTTTAACATATGAATTTTGAAGAGCCCACTTAGACCTTAGCATTCACGTTAGATAATACACTTACAAGATTTCTTCCCCATGATCTCTATGTAACACAAACACACTTTCTATGGACCACCACAGTGCCCTGGACGTTCACTAAACATTTGCAAACTAAATTTCATGCACATTTCTCTTTTCTACATGCTTCTGTTAGCCAGTAGGTTCCATTATTGAAAGTAGTTTTGTGAATAATAAGGTTGTGACACAGAAAGGTGAAGGAACGCCTTAGAAGATGGGAGTCGCTCCTTGGCATCCCTTATATAATGAAATCCATAAAGTAGCAACTCTGGTGTGATATCTGAGGTCTTCCTCTCCCACCCAGTGTATGTGTGTGTGTGTGTGTGTGTGTGTGTGTGTGTGTGTGTGTGTGTGTGTGTGTGTGGTGAGTCATAACTTTACAGGTATCCTCCTTGAATCTCATGCATCTTGGAATATAAAGCTTACAAAGAAAACTCAGAAAGTTAAACTTCTTTGTTGAAATTTAAACATCAATACATTATTTTATGACAACCATGGTATATAATCTAGCCTGAGGTTATAGGAAAAGGAATCTGGTGATATATTTATTCACTTTTCTATTCCCAGAACTTCTAATGCCCATCATACACCTTCACAATGTTCATTGTCCACAGTGTTTCCTGTCCCCAGTGGAAGGCAGAGAAAATCCTGAGCGTCTGAAGGTGGGATCTGTTTCTGTCATTTTGGAGTCACATAATATTTAGGTATTTATCACCAAAATATTAATTGTGCACTCCTTGACATATGTTAGATATGGCCTCGTTTTTAAAAGAAAGAAAGGAAGGAAGGAAGGAAGGAAGGAAGGAAGGAAGGAAGGAAGGAAGGAAGGAAGGAAGGAAGAGAGCTGAAGGAGGTGAGCTGAGAATCTGTACACTTTACTCTCAAAGTTCAGAGACTGAAAAATCAACTAAAGTAACTAAGATTATTTTCAGCAGTTAGCATTCCAATTCAGCCAAATTTGATTGCATAGGATTCTAAAGCTTCTGAAAAAAGCAGGAAATATGTGTGTGTGTGTATATAGTCCCTTCTTTTTTCTTACAGATACACACACATATATGTACACACACATGCACGCGCGCGCGCGCGCGCACACACACACACACACACACACACACACACACACACACACAGACTGAGTGCAGTGAAGATCATCTCAGCACCAAGCTTTGCTCCCCCTACTTCCATCAAGCTAGGTTTGAAACCAGCCCTATTACTTGTCAGCTCTGTTGCCTGGGTGCAGCATTCAAACTTCCTTTGAGTCTTGCTCAGCCAGAGTCCTTGCAGGACCTACACCACATGGTATAAGAGATTTTCGGGGAGGGGGGGAATATAGAAATCCTGTGAGACTGCTGTTTGGTTGAAGGGGATGTCATTGCCCTATAGAAGGGAAGATTGAGAAGGGAATTTTGGTGTTGTGTGTTCACAAAGTTCTTTCGTCTTTTTCCTTTTACTCAAGGGGGCCGTAGTGTATTTCAGGCTAGCCTCAGATTTGCAGTTCTCATGTCTGGGTTACAGCTATTCAGCAGATCCTGCTGAGTTCTTGGAGATGGCAGAGGAGTAAGGAGAAAAGATGGGGCATTCTTGCTCCCCAGAGTTCTTCAGTAAGTTAAACAACTTGTGCACATTTCCTATCTCCACACCTGGCATATAAGAGGAATTCAACATTAGTTACTTACTCTGTCTAAAAAACGCAAACATCGCCCAGAAAGCCTCACATTCTAGCACCCTCGCTGATAGGTAGAATGCATTCATTCACTTAGCAAAGCCTAGAGGAATGAGGCCAGGGCAGGGAAGTGTGCAAGGAAACTCCTTAAATTGGATGATTTGATGTTTGTGTAAGAAATGACATTTGGGTAGAGACTTGGATGGAGGACTTGAACTCAGCTGGCAATAGGGTGATATTCAGGAACTGAAGCCTGTAACAAGAGAAGCTCACATACACCACCTGCAGCATGATGAAAGATCTGCAGGCCAGTGGAGCTGGGAAGTCTACGATCTCAACAGTCTTTGTTTCTGATTTATCAGCCTTAGGACCAACTCAACAGCTACTTTCTTTCTAAACCATTGCAGTCTTTAACAGTTCAATTCTTGGCAATTGAATGTGAATGGCCTTTTTAACTGATATTTTTCATATCCATTTTTCCCTGATAATGGTTACCCGTATGTATATATGTTCAAATGACATTGTACTGTTTGAAAATAATCAGTTCAGGTCTAAGCCAGTCATGCCTGTTAGGGAAGGGATGATTCTGTGAATATTTCCTAAAGTCTTGCAGGATGAGGAGAACAAACCAAATGCCACCAAAGATCTTCCTTAGTCCGTGGAAGACTGACCTAGCCAGATGACACATGGTGGATGTCATTGTACTTCCTCTCACTTAACAAGGCTTGAGGAACCTGCTACCAGCTTGCTAATATGATGACTTCAGACAGTCATAAATCAGAGGTGATTCGGACTGGAGATTATGAAGATACCTTTTATACATTTATGAACTTGCCAAAGAGCAAATAAAAACATACTCTTTAAAAACTAGTCATGAATCCAAATTATTGTATTTTCTTGATGGTTATTAAAAATCAAAAACTGGTTTTCTCAGTATATAAAAACACACAAAACAATGTTAAATGAAACTACTACCATATAAGTATGTCACTGGAAAACCCAAAGGATATCTTAAGTGATGTACTAGTTGGCCTCACCATTGCTGGCAGTATAAGTTCTTTTAACTGGAAAATTTTCTTAGTAAATATAATCTTTCCCCATATATGCATTTAAGATACATTTAGGAGACTTTTGAGAACATTAATGCTCAAAAAGAATAGGCAGGAGTTAATGAGGGAAATCCCATTTGCATTTCTTCTGTGGAAATGCTGGAAATGCCTTTGGTATAATGTTTCATGAATGCGGCTTTTAGTGTTTAATATGATTTAAATGTTCTCCTTTGTTAAGGACTTTCACTCATTTGTTATTAACAGCTGTTGCTTTTCCTTCTTATCTTCTAAGTTTACTAAGAAGGCAGGAGGTGGGGATCTGTGGATACTGTTGTGGGCTATTCAAATCATTTCTGTTATCTGACAATAAACTATATCCTTCAGATCTTTCTCAAAGCCTGGCTGTGTCAGACAATTCTCAACCCAAAGAACTTCTAAGACTGTGTTCTCCCTAACAAGCTTTCTTCCAGAAACAGGGTTTGCCAAAATACCACGAGTAAAATCTAAAACATTCAATGAGGGAGACACAACTCTGCATTATGTTATTCAGATTACGGGGGTAAAATGTATACTCTGGTTTCCCCAAGACATCCAGAACTACAGTCATGAAATGCAAACTCACTGGAGTCCCAGCTGCAATCCAACACAGGGAAAACAGTGGCTGTACAGAGGACAGGGTCATACGCCATGGTGCTGTACTCAAATCATGGAGTGTGCTGCCCTTGTAGAGCTAGACGGAGATCTGATTTCCAAAGCAAAGCCCTTCCCTTACTGGTATTTTTGAGAATGCGCTTTTCCTCCACTATTAAGACAGAGTACTAGACATATCTCCCCATGCTAGCAGAGTTCTTGTCTCATTCCTTACTGTAGAAAGAGCAGCTCCCCCAGACCCCCAAATCCAGTTCCACCAGGGTTTTATGGACAGTGAGAAGGCTCAGAAGTGGCCTGTGGGGAGGAGTGCATCCTTCTCTTAAATTTTTAACACACCATACAGAAAACCAGCTCATCAATTCTGCCTACATCTCACAAACCATTTGCTTACTCACATATCTGCCTAATACAGCTTATGAGTTTTACCTACTCTATTTGCCTTCCTTGCCTTACCTAGCAGAATTAAATATTTTCAAATCCTACAGTAAACATGCACTGTAAGCAAAAAGATACAGCAGGAAAGCAAAACAGATAGAGGAAGGTTTGCCCCACTGTAGTAGAAGAAATAGAAACCAGAATGGAGAGTAGCTGAGTCCCAGCAATAGAGGAGCTTAGAGCAGAATGTAAGAGTGGGAGGCACCGAGGGTGACAAAGTTACAGACACACATTTCAGGCTCCTCTGAGATATTCTAAGAGCCTCTTTTCAAAGAACCCATTTCTGTTCTTCTGAAGGAGGTAACTCCTAGTCAGTGCATGTGTACCTCAGGACACATCCTCGCTGGCCATGCCCTGCCTCTTTCTACCCCCTTTGCTGGAAACCACCTTGAGGTAAAGTCAGGATGGAGGAAAGATGCAAAGCAAGATAGCAGGATCGTGGCTGTAGTAGAATGCCTGTTACTTATGTGGGTAATTTTGACAAATCAATTGGCACAGTAGAGGGTTTCCAAATGCATCTGTTTAAGTACACTCCTTTCAGAAATTAGGCTCCTTAAAGGATTTGTGCTAGGGGCCCCTTTAAAAAGGAATAGTACTCATAGTTGAATACAGTTTTCTTCCAAAGTTTATACCAGCCATAGAACTCTGACTGAAATGAATATTCCTGGACCAACACTCCAGGCCAGAGGCTCTCAATAATTTGCTACAGTCATAATTTCATATTCTATTGCTACTGATGTATTACAGACAGGGTAAACTATAAAGAAGTTTATTTCAGCTTCTGGCTCTGGAGAGTCAAGGCTTAGGGTTTCCATGTGGTGATGTCCCCTTGCTGGCAGTGCTGAGGTAGTGTGAAACATCGTATAATGACCCTGAACATAAGTGTGTGTGCCTCTGCTTATAAATATGGTAGCATTCAATCATGGATTTCCATTCTAGTGACCTGATCTAAACCTAATTATCTTCACAAAACTCTATGTCTAAACATCTTAGTCTGGTTATGCTTGTTTTCTGGATGCCTCACCCTGGGGGTTACATTCTAAAAGGAGTTCCAGAGGTTACATGCCATATTCATACCACAGCATGTGTGCAGATCTTCTCAGACAATAGTGTTAGAACAGATCTTGGGTCTCAAGATGACTACAAAACCTAAAGTATTTTGGCAAGGGAAAAGTTTTAAATACTCTGAAGGATGTGTGGCCATGCCAAATCAAGCAGGCAAACACACCCAGCATCAGGTCCACTGGGCTTTAATTCCTAATGCACAGTGGTCCTGTGCTTCACTGTCAGTGGTCAGAGCTTGGCCTCATACTCTATGTGATTGGCCAACTCAAAGAGATGCAGCTGATAATCCCAGGACAACTTTTGAGAATGGCATGCAACCTTGAGCACATGTTTTGATTTCAAAATGTGCTGACTCTGGAGGAATTTTCTGAGTAGTTACTTTATAATTTTTAAAACAGAGTTTTGTCTTATTTAACCCTGTGATGGAAAGGCAGAACCTTTTGTTTCCAGTTTCCACAGTAGGCCATATTGAATATAACTGCATGTTTACAGGGAAAGAAGTCACAGTCTGCTCTTTCAAAGAAATGTTTCTGACTCTCAGGGTCAGAGGCATCACCTTATTGACTAGGAGCTTTCTTGCTTAACTTTTAATACTATTTTTCAAGGCAATTACTTTTTAAGCAGTCAACTTCCTGGTGTTCTCAGCTGAAAGATGTAGGAGATCTCAGAATATTTCATGATTGGAGATATTCTATCCTAACACATCCCTCTCAAATGTGTGAGGCTCCATGTGTTCCTCTTGCTTCATGGGACTATCGGAAGCCAGTGATTCTATTATGACTTCTCAGATGACATTCCAAGATGAGCCATCTTCTTTAAATGCCAAAGGCTCAGAAAGACAGGCAGATAGAGAACCAGGCTTATGCTGTGGGTACTCTCATCACAAGCAAAAAAACAGTGGCCACTTGATAATTACTACTTTATTATTTCTTTCTTTTAGAACTCCTTCTTGAACCTGCCATCAGCTCTGACTGACGAGCTAGACTGGCCCCAGCTCTCCGGTGTTACTGGATTTCTAGACTCCACTAGCAGGTATGTTTGCATACTCATGCACTGCACACTCCTGTACAGCAGCTTACCTGCATAAGGAAAGAACAGGAGATGGAGCTTGCTCCCACAGTGTTGAATTGAGAATCATTTTGAGTTGCTTTCTGACCATGAATGGAGTATACAAAACCTGTGACTGACACGGTCCAGCCACTACAACAGGGTATGGTCTACACTAAAGAATGTTCCTACTGGGGGCTATAATTCACATTGGATGAAAAATACTTAAACACATTAGTGAATTTTTCTGACTTCACGTTTGATTCAAGAAACTAACCATTATAAAAGTAATAGATAACATTCATTTACAAGTCATGGGGTCTGTTAATTATCCTGGGCTCAGTGCTCTAGACTTGAGCACAGGTCATGACTCTATAAGTCTGTTTGCTATGAGTGGTGAATGTTGACTGAGAACCCAGAGTGTATATCCCAGGACTATACCCAGCATGGACATCTAGAACGCTATGGAGGTTTGCGAGCATTTCTATGTAATAGAGAGCCCCAGGTATGAAAGGTAACAACTCTCCCAACATGCCCATATTTACAGTTGGCAATAAGCATAAGGAATATGGCAGATGAGTGCCTTCTTTGTGTAAGGAGAGGAGAGGGAAGAGCAACGGAAGGATTTGAATAGCCCTCTCCAGCCCAGACAATGGCAGCAGCAATCCAGAGGACACTAGAAATTAGGCCATGGGAATAAGGAGAGGAGAAGTATGAGCAGGCCTGGTTTCCAAAGCTACAAACAGCAGAACACCAAGAGCCTGCCATTTATAGTTTTAACAGATATTTTGTCGTTGTTTGACAGAGAACATTACATCCTATAAATAAAGGGTTTATTGCCCATACTCAATCACTTTGAAAATACTCATTAAATACTTATCATAAATTACACATGGATACCATAGGACTTTTCATGGTGAATAAGATGTGTCCTTTCCTGCAGTCAATTACAATCAACAATATAGGTAAGGTAAAGGGATACAATGACAACACAAGGTAGGTGTGCCAGTGGCAGGTTTGGCACAGAGTCACCGGGGGCACAGTGGGAAAGTGTGTGAAAACTATCCATAGCCTACTGGGATGCAGGCCAAGGAGCCCAGGCCCCAAAGAAACTGGGGTCATGAAACGGGTAGAGAAGAAACCAGGAAATATAACCAAGTCTTAATAAAACACACTCATAATTCTGTAGGACCTGTCTGTGAATATAGGGAAAGCAGAGCTGTGTTTGCACATTATGTTTCACTGACAAACTTAACTATCTTTTAAGTTAGTTCTTGATATCTACTAGAAAATTCCTAATAATCAGTAAAGGGGGTTAGTAAGAAGTAGTTATTAGGTTTAAGTGGTGGGAAAACCTTGGTGGCTTTAGGACGAAGGAATGTTGCAGTAAGCACACCATGCCACAGATCTCACCAAAGATATATTTATTAGAGGAATGAGTTAAAGGCCTTTTTTGAAGTGGAGGAGAGAGAGAGAGAGAGAGAGAGAGAGAGAGAGAGAGAGAGAGAGGGAGAGGGAGAGGGAGAGGGAGAGGGAGAGGGAGAGGGAGAGGGAGAGGGAGAGAGAGAGAGAGAGAGAGAGAGAGAGCGCATGGTCTGTGATGGAGAGGACCTTTGAAAGGGCATTTGGTAACTGAGGATGACCAAGCTACTTACACTAAGTTTACTGGAGGCAGGCTGAAGGACTGCCTAATTTCTAAGAGAAAACATAAACAAAATAAAAAAATAAGATAAAATTTACTTCAAAACAAAGAAAAAGAAAGAGCAAGGCCTGAAACAACATTATAAGGCAAGGAGCCTCCAAAGATGCCATTGAGTTCATTTTCTGTTGGTCAGCGACCTCTGGGCCTGCAGCCTGTCCTTAGAGGACAGTTTGTTTCCCCAGTGAGCCTACCCTTTCATTTGCAAGTGGTTATTAGCTGGAGATAGTTTTGATTTGGGTTGGGAGCATGTGTCTACTTTTCCTTTCAGCTCTAGGACCCCATCTGGAGCACATCTATGCAGGCCCTGTCATGCTGCCTCAGACGCTGTGAGTTCATATGAACTCCAGTCATGTTGCTTTAAAGGGACTTGCTTTCATGTCCTCCAAACCCTTGAACTCTTTCATTCTTTCCATCTCTTCCACACGGTCCCCTGAGCCCCCAAAAGAGGGATTTAATAGGGACATCCCACGGAGAGCTTAATGTTCTGAAGTTTCTTACTCCCTGCATGATGTCTGGCCATGGGTCTCTGTATCTGTTCCCGCGTGCAGCAGGAGGAAGCTTCTGTGACGATGGTTGAGCAAGGCCATCATCTATGAGTCTAGCAGAACATAGTTAGAAGTCAGTTTGTTGCTATTTTTTGTTGTCTGTTTTTCAGTAGCATTTGGTTTTCCCCTAGGTCCATGGCTATCTAGTTTCACATTCTTGGTCATGAAAGCACTGCCAGGTATGGGTTCTATCTCACAGAGTGGGCCTCAAGTCAAATCAGATATGCACTGGTTACTCCCACAAGCTTTGCGCCACCATTGCACTAGCATATTTTACAGGCAGGACATCATTGTAGATGAAAGGGTCTGTGGCTGGTTTGGTGTTTGTGTTTCTGCATCAGTAGTGTGCAAAGTACCTTCCTGTACCAAAGATTGTAGAATGTAGGCATGAAAGCTCTATGGAGGCTCTCTATGTTCAACAAGTCTTCAGCAATGGGGCCTTGTTGTCAGTTTCTGAGAATCAACTTATATCTTAGCAATCGCCTGTGTTGTTCAGAGATTCCCTTGGGACCCCTTTGGCCAACAGCCCAATTGGATATAACCCAGTCCTGATACTAAAAGCTTTATTTGGTGAGAAGAAATGGCCAATGGGGCTTTGTCTCTGTTAATTTGCCATTTCAGTTAGATTGCCTTCCTAGATGTATATATTTTTATGAATGTTCTACTGTATTAGGTTTCCATATTAGCCCTTCAAATGGCCCTTAATTTTACTGTTTTTTTTCATATTCCCTTCCTCATCCACATCTTCCCTCTTCGTCCTGACTTAATCCTCTCATTCCAATTCCCCACTCATCCATCCATTTTAAAATACATATATTTCTCAACATTTAGAAGGTCACCAAGTCCAAGGTGAAGGTGTCAGTTTCAGTGGTGGGCCTTTTTATGGTGTCCTCATGTGGCAAGGGCATCATGTGACTAGTCCCAGGCAGCCTCTTACCTCAAGCCTCTATTCCTCTTCTTATGAAACCATTGATCTCATCACAGAATATTCTTTTCATGACCTTATTTCACCCTAGTTATCACCCTAAAGCACCCTCTCCAAGTACCACCAATAAATGAATTTGAGGATTAAGTTTCCAGTCCATGAACTTTCTGAGAATACATTTAAACCATAGCAACATTTTATATTGGAAGTGGCCATCCAGCTGTGGCTTATGGGGAAGTAATCTCTGTTCTAGGCTAGTCTGTTAACACAGCACCCTAAGCTCTATGTTGCTACCCGTAAAAGCCTGTCTGCTTGTGCAGTTTGCTCGGTGTGACTCTACACATTGTCTATAATATTTCTAAGGAGGCAGAAGGTACACCACACAGCTGGCCAGTCTGTTGCTTTAAACATGTGTTCTGTGTACTGTGGAGTCCCAGGCTCTCTTTTCACCAGCGGTTTCTATACACTACACCTGTGTTTCCTGTTACTCAGCTGGAATGACTCCTATTTATTGAAAAGAAAATCTTCTGGCATCTCAGTTTAATGGATTCATTCATTAAGGAGAAACATTGAGAGCTGACACTCTCTGTGCATCACCATTCAATACACTCTTCATGAACGGTGTTAATATTAAACCATCTTATTATGCCATCATGTAAATTATACCTGAAGATAATCTGTGCTAGGCTATTCTTCTTATTAAAATAATAAAGGGTTTAAAAGGCATATAAAAACAGAATAACACACTTTGCTCAGCCTTGATACTGGGGGCGGTGGGGAGAGGAACTTGTTCCTACCTCAAATGGATAAGCCAGACTGCATTGACTCACCCTGGAAGTCCTTACCCTCTCTAGGGAGTGGATGAGGGGGAAGCTGGAGGAGGAAGAGGGTTGGAAAGGGGAACAGAGTTAAAAAAACAAAAAACAAAACCCCTTTCAAATTATGAAAAATGATTAATATATAGTTGAGGTTCTCTTCTTGTAAACTGAGGAAAATCAAAGAAATATTACTTACCTAGAACATGTGACTTCCTGAGTGTCCTGACTAAAATTTATGTGGCAAGAGGGAATTTCAATTGATAAAAATCTTACTGAGAAAATGCCTCCAAAAGATTGCCTGTGAGCAAGTCTATAAGACATTTTCTTGATTGTTGTGGGAAGATCCTAGCCCATTGTGGGGGCACAAGGCTGCAATGCCATTCCTGAGCAGGTGATTCTGAGTTTCATAAGAAATAAGGCTAGCAAATCATGGGGGGGAGGGGGAATTCAGTAAACGGTAATTCCTCCACGTCCTCTGTTTCAGTTCCTGTCTCCAACTTCCTGCTTTGACCTCCTACCTTGGCTTCCATCAAAGGACTGACTTTTTCCTCCCCAGGCTGCATTAGATCAGAGTTTAATCACAGCAATAGAAAGGAGACAGAGACACTAAGTCTGATATCTCTAGCATCACAAACAAATTTAAAGAGGAAAAAGTAAGGTAGACCAGTGGGAGATGCATTTGAACATATAGGACAGACTCAATGGACCTTGGGAATGTGCTCCCTGGCAGCATGAGTACAAAGAATAATCTTTAGAAATAAACCTCATACAAGTACAAGCATGTAGTTCGTAAAAGAAGCTGCCTCCCATCCTTTCCTTCTCTGTCAGTTGCTTTACTCTCTCAGAGCATAGTTTCTCTATCTTAAGCTGAAGGCAAATAAAATCCCAGACATAGTTCAAAACTCAAACACGACCTCTCACTTATATGAATTTTGAGTTCCTTTAATTGTTACTACTAACAATATCTGTCCCCTTGACTCAGGCTTCAGAAATTCAGTTACTGGCCAACCTTAAAATAATGTGATTTTTCTTTTATCATTCTGGTGATTCAAGAATGAGTTAAGTAAACAGAATAAAACAACTGTGAGAGCTGGCAGCTTGGCTCTGCAAAGAATTAAAATTGTAAATGAAAAGTATCTTTACAAGATAAAAAAAAAGAGAGAGAGTATCTGTGTTCAGTTAAGTTTCAAAAGCAGTTCTGTGTAAAAAAAAAAAAAAAAAAAAAAAAAAAAAAAAAAAAAAAAAAAAAAAAAAAAAAAAAGGTATCCTATCTTTAGGATGAGAAACAGCACCAAAACATCTATTCCTAGGGTGAGGCTCTCATTTGAAAGCATCTAAAATCCCAGACTCCCCACAGTACAATGCAAAGCCTCCTTCACCTTACAGGATGCTTGGTCTGTGTCTCACAACTAGACAGAATACCTGGCCTCTCGGCCTCTGTTGTAAGATAAATCCCTGTTGGCTGAAATTCCCTCAGCATTCAAGCTTCATGGTTCTGGGGAGGATGGGATCCTGCTGTATGATGGGATTTTAGCCACTTTGTAGGCAATTCTTGAAGAGAGAGACTTCTGATTTTCTTCCACATACATCTTCACCTCTTAACTAGCTGTCCTTTACGATTAATCTGAAACATTCTCAGACCCATGTTTGACAAAGGCAAGGTTGCTCAGTGGCAAAGAGCAGGGTCACACACAGTACATTCTGCATTGTGTGATACTGTAAAAATGTCAACAAAAGTTCTCCTGTCACTGATGTCATGACTACTATCATTGAGTATATACCCTTCCTTTACAGCAAATCTCAGGCAGGAAAATAAGTGAATCCAAATTCTTAACAAAAGTCATCACCTTTTGTTATAATGGTTACTGGATGACACCAGCAGATGCAGTGAGGCTTATTTGTGAGTCCTAAGCATCCATTCTTCTTTATAACCCATAGAGTCCAATCAGTGCTGTCCATAAATATGTGCATGGGTGTGGGGTCAAGCATGTGGCATGTGCAACCTGCCAATAGCCTATCCCAAAAGAAAGGCTGCTGTCCCTCCCACAACAGCCATCATTATCTGCCAGTCACTCCTTGGCTAAAAGTGGGTACTAGTGGGCTCCTCTCCAGTCACTGCTGGAATTTTAACTGGCTTGATGCTGTGCAGGTATTATGCAGGTAACCACAGCTACTGTGAGTTCATGTGTACAATAGCCAGATCACTTCCAAAGGACAGCTTTGCCTGAGTCTAGTCCTCTCTGCTCAACTCTTCCATGTTTCCTAAACTTTGGATTGTGGGGTCTGGGGGAAAAAAATAAATATTTCTGACAATATTAAAAATGTTTTTTTATATTTATTTGTAAATGAAAAGCAAAAATAAACCTAAAATTACAATCATTTAAAAAACATAAAATCATTTTATTAAATTTAGCGTCTGATGGAGGATATCTTTCTGTATGCTGTGAATGTCATTGGATAATAAAGGAACTATTTTGGCCTATGATCAGGCATCTTAGAAGCAGCAGAAAATTCAAGCATAGATAAAGGGGAAGGAGGGCAGAGTCAAGAGAGATCCAGCTGCCCAAGAAGCAAGATGAAAAGAAATAGGTAAGCCATGGGCTATGAGGCAGAACAGTTATGAAAATGGGTTGGATTAAGATGCAAGAGCTAGCTAGCAATATGCCTGAGCCATAGGCCAAGCAGCATGTGGTCTACAGGTTTGGACCATGAGTCAGGCAGGTCAGAAACTCAATATTACAAGTGTCTCTTGCTGTTCAATGTGAAAAGTCATCCATTGGCTCATATGTTTAAAGATCTGGAACCCAGCTGGTGGTACTTTAGAAGGTGGACTCTTGCTAGAGGAATGAGTCACAGCGGGCAGACCTGTAGAGTTATATTCAGACCTCACTCCTTGTCCACTCTCTGTTTCCTGACTGTAGATTCAGTGTGACCACATATCCCTGGCCATGTCTTCCTACCATATTAGATTACAAGCTAAAATAAACCTTTCTTTCTTTGAAGTAAACAACCCTCTGAATCCATTGACAACTACCTGAATCATCTGCATCCAAAGGTGCTACTCTGAAAGCCAGGGATGAATGACAGTCTTTGAAGCCAAATATGAGAGAGCAGGGGCAGAGTACAGTAGCCTCCAGAGCTAAAGAGAAAAAGAGCAGATGAGGGTACGTAAGGAAGATAGATAGCTCAGGATAAAGCACTTGATGGTCTAATCTGAGGACTCTTGAATCCAAATCCCAGCACCCATATGGTGGTGTGTGCTTCCAGTTCTGGGGAAGGCCGTGATAGGCAGATTCCTGAAGCTCACTGCCCTGCCAGCTTAGCCTAATTAATGAGCCCCAGATTCCAATGAAAGATCTTATCTCAAAACTTTCTCCCCCCTCACCCCATGCACACTCTCAAAGGAGCTGAAGTTAGTCATAAAAAAGTCACAAAAGCCAATATTTTTAAAGAGCAGTTGTCAAAGTTTTGTAGGCACCCTTAATCCCAGCACAGGGAAGGTGGAGACAGAAGGGAGGCACACTTAAGGCCATACATAGCAAGACTCTATCACAAAGAAAGAGATCAGCAGATCAGTTTAAATGAATCAAACCAGATTGAATTCTCTAGTTTAAATGCTGTCCTCTGGCTTAAATTTACTATATTGAACTAAAGACATGGAAAATGCTTAGAGATAAGTAAAGCCATTGTTATAAGTGGCATAATCATGCCATTAGGGGACATTTGTTTAAATGAGAGCTGTCCCAGAATCTGGGAGTTAAAGGTTATCTATTCTCCTCATCCCACAGACATCTAAAGGAGAGAACAATTCTAGCAGTGACACATCATTCTGAACCCGGTCTCTTGGGAAAGCAAATTGGAAAGTGGGGATTTGCAGCAAAGATTTGTTAACCTAATTTCATGTTTAAAAATAAAAAGACAGGTAGGCACTAAATACTAGTGGGCTTAATAACCTTATTAAATCTATTATTCACAAATTACATGTTATATCTTTGCAAGTGATTAGCCCTGTCATTATTATGCTCATATGTTTAAACAAATTCTTAAGCACAGAGCTGGCCATTTGAGTCGTGGGTGACTCATGGGAGTGTAACCAAAGCAGCAGCTCTCCAGCTGCGGCCCATGGTTGCGAGGCCCACAAGGCAAATCTATTTTTATAAGTCTTAGAATTCACCTTTGCCACATAGTCATTTTACTGATGTTACAAAAGCAATGGGAGCTAAAACCAGCAGCGTATGATGGTGAAGCCTGGCACCAGCCATTTCAGTTACCATGTTCTTCATTTCTACAGCTCCCCGCTTAAAATACAAGTGTGAAAATGCAACCTGTGAGGCTGGAGATTTGTCTTGGCTGGTAAAGTGCTTGCCTAGCAACCGTGAAGCCTGGGTTTAATATCCTGTACCAGATGAACTGGGCATGGTGGTACAAACCTGTAGTTCCAGCCCTCAGGATTGTGGCATCAAGAGGATCACAAGTTCAAAGTCATCTTTAGCCTTACAGTGATTTCCAGGCCATCCTGGGAAACATGAGACCCCGTCTCAAAAGTAAAAGCATCTATGAAGTAGTAAAAATGTTCTATTATTCTATAACTTTTATCATTCAATCAGATAAAAATACAAATATGAGTCAACAGTTCTGCTTTAAAATGAAGTATTAACAGGATGTTGGTGTCTAAAGGAAGACCATACATGTAGGTAAGCTGAGAGCTGAATTTGTTTTTTTGTAGAATCACATTTCTTTTGAAAAATGTATATATATATATACATACATATATACATACATATACATATATTTATATTGCTGGCTATGTGGCACATGCCTTTAATCCCAGCACTCAAAAATCAGAGATAAAGTGAATCTCTATGTGACAAGGCCACCCTTATCTACATAGTCAGTTCCAGTCAGGGTTACATAAGGAAACCCTGTCTCAAAAAAAGAAGAGAGAGAGAGAGAGAAATGACTATATAATAAACTATGTTTTTCAGACGTTGATGCATGGCAAGGCAGGTATTTTATCTAAAATGAGTTAAATGAGCAGGTCACTTCAAGAAAAATATCTAACATTATTACATGCTAACCATAAAATTCTAACTTCAGAGAAGAATTTAATTACAGAAACTTTGTGTTTGTCTGATGAACTTGATAAAGGCCCTCTATGTTTTTTAATGAGATACATAAGGATATTAAATAAAAGTACTCAAACTTACATCGTGAAATGTGCTAGTATTTAAAATATTTTTGTAACTCAGTGAGTCAGTATTTTTTCCAAATGACGAGGGTATAATGTGTAAGATCTTAACGAGAGCGGAAAATTAATTGAAAGTATAAGATATACCAATACATTTTAGTGTGATAAGGTACAAAAGGCTCAGTAACTTCACTTACACATTTTACTTGACTAGTCAGTAATAAACTACCAATTATTAACTATTAATGGAAAATCCAAAATATTTATCCACAGTTATCTAAAATGCATATTAAAATGTAACTGTTTCTAGCTACAAGTACATGAGACTAGAGTCTCTCAATATACTTCTCTGTGGTGGTATATTGTGTATCAAATAAATATTGCTTGAAGATCAGAGGACAGAGGGCAATAGGGTTAGCTATAGAAGTCAGGCACTGATGACACACACCTTTAATCTCTGTGAGTTCAAGGCCAGCCTGGACTAACGAGATTAATCTAGTCCAAAAGAGAAACAGAACCAGGCAGTGGTGCTGTGCTTTAATTCCAACTCTTGGGATCCCACGCCTCTGCTCCTAGTACTTAGGAAACACACGCCTTTAATCTCAGTACCAGGAAGCTTGAGAAATGAAGTCATGTGGCTGGGCAGGGAAAGGAATTGGGCCCCTTCCAGTTCAATCTTGCTGTTGCCTTTACTTCCCTATTCAGTGTAGGTTTTCATATAGACAGGATCTTCCCCTTTTGGCTGAGGAGTTGGCAAGGTGAGAAATGGTTGTGGATTGTTCCTGTGTCTCTCTAAATTTTTTAGCATTTGCCTCAATACCTGGCTCTGGGTGTTTATTATAAAATCAATTATGATTCGTATAACACTTCCCCCAAAACAACAGCACACAATGACTGGATGTGGGAGCAATGAATCCAGGCTATTTTTCTACTAAGCTATCCACAAAAGACATTTGCAAACATAAAACAAATAGAAGTTACACCAACATGTAGTGGATTCAGTATTATTATTTAAACAGAATTAATAAGTAAGTGTTCATTCAAATGTCTTCATAAATAGTGACTAGTCTAATAATACATACCAACAACTCTAGGGAGGGTCCTCAAAAATTTTACGAGTGGAAGTGGTTCTAATGTCAAAACTTGGAGAACTCTGCTCTAAGGCAGGAATGAAACAAAGTGAGAACAAAGGTTGAGACGAGCCCAGTTTGCAATCTAGGAGCAGAGGACAAGAAGGAACAGCACCCCCCCCCCATACACTGGAATTTAGAGGGGCTTATGTAAAGTGGTGCTTCTGAGGAAGTGACCATCAGCCTAACCCTGTTACAGGAGAGGAAGGTGAGGATGAAGATCAGAGTGAGCAAAACAGTGGATGCTGAGAGCTATGGAGCCCTGCCAATACAACTCAATGAGATGGGAGGCCAGGCTTCTTGGAGAATGGGTCAGGAGGTGATCACTGAACACAGGAGGATTGAGTTTTGTTACCAAGCAAAGTGAGGGAGAGCTGGAGGGGTCATAAATCAGGACTTCTCTTTAATGAGAAACTCCAAAGCATTCCTGGATTAACAGTGTGAGCTGCAAAGCAGAAAGAAGAACAAAGCTAGAAATGAAACCCTAACAAAGGCAAGAAGAGACTCCAGGCACACCAAGGCGCCAGCTTCGGGCTGGAAAACTCACCAATAGAATATTTGGTTCCAGCTGAAGGGACTGTCCTTACCACATTCTGCAAACCTTTACACCCATAATGACTTTCCCTAACCTCCACTTACTTTTTTTGTAGGCTTCTACTTCTTATTTATTAAGAGTATGAACACTTCGATTTACAAGAAGTTACTGATAGCAAATGAATAAAAGTCTCCCTTCATGTATTCCCATTATACTTTCTCCCAGAAGAAAGTGCTGAGATCAGTTGGTATAGCACAATTCCATCCATATGCTTTCGAGGTATTCCCTTGCTGACATTTGTACTTAATTAAGAACACGGTTGCAATTTCCCCATAATGATATGTTGTGTATAATATGCTAAAAGTTATGTTTTACTTTAACAATACTTTGAACCTCTTTCTTCTCTTTTAATAGTACATACCATTTCATAGCATGGTTCCTTTCTTCTGTGGACATTCAATTATTTTCAGAGTCTCATTATCCCCAATAATATTGCAGTGAACATTCTGTGCTGCCACTTAATACATGCATATAAAGATTTCTATAGGGAAATTGTCAAATCAAAATGCATGCATTATTAATTTCATGAGCCTTCTAAATTGGGCTTTACCAATTAATATTCTCACAGCTAATTGTGAGAACATGTTTCCCCATACCCTGACAATACAGTATATTGTCTTTTTTTCAGTTTTTTTCCCAGTCTACCAACTGAATAACCACCAACTGAGTAACCACCCCTATTTGTTACTTTCTACTGAGCATCAACATTCACTGCTCTGCAATCAGTATTTCCAGGCAGCCTTTTCCCATTTGACTAGATGATTCTTACTGAGCTTCTAGTGTGTGCTCAATTCCAGCTTCTCCTGACTTACCATGGCTATTTATTGATTATTTTCCAGAACACCTGCCCTGTACCTAGACTGAGTATCTCAAAGGCTGAAATCACACAACTTCATTTTGTAGCCTTAGCCACCTGGCACAATATTCTGCCTATAGTGGGTACTCAGCCAAAGATATCTCAACCCAGGGATTGAGAGGTGGGCCAATGGTTAAAGCATTTTCAGAGGACTTAAGTTTAGTTCCAAGCCCCAACATTAGGCAATACATTTCTGCCTAATGCCCTTTTCTGAACTCTAAGGGCATATATACTCACATGCACATGCTTACACTTAGACATATGCATATATAATTAAAAGTAATTATAAAAATAAATCTTAAAAAGAATTTCCAACCTAGTTTATTATATCACTTTACAGCTGCAAACTGCTTTACAGTCACAGAGCTCCTTCATAAACATTTTCTCAGATTGTCCAAATCAAACCATATTTTCAGGAATTAACATTTCAGGCAAAATGATAGGGCAAGGGTAGAGGAGCATAAACAAACTGAATTGAATCACCAGCTGTATAATGAGAGCTATGCCAAAGTCAATCAGCATTTCTTTAACCCCTGGACTTCAAGTGTATTCTATAAGCAATGTTGTGCAAGAATTAGCAACATTCAGTCAACTACTAGAGCTCACAATCAGTATGAAAATAGTTATAACAAATTGGAGAAGATTAGTTTAAAAAACAATTATTAATTCAATAGTGAAGTATAAAATAGGAAGGCAATGGTATATTTGTAGAAGTGACTTAACAAATTTGTCAATATGAGACAAATTAAACCTCTCTTTGAAATTCTATAGAGAATGGTACACTTTTTTAACCTACAGTGATCAAAATAAATTAAAATCTTCCAAAATCTCTAGTAGGATTCTCATAGTCAACAGGATATGAGATTTTTTTAAGGGCATCTCAATGTTCAAATATAAAATCCATAAATTATATTAAAAACCCTATTCTATGGAATACTGATTCTACAAGATGACAAAAGTTATTACATGTGTCTTAGTTAAAATTTCAATTGCTGTGAAGAGACCATGACCACAGCAACTTTTATAAGGCAAAACATTTAATAAAGGGTAGCGTACAATGTCCTACGTTTAGTCTATTATCATCATGATGGGAAATATGGTTGGCAGGCTGGCAGACATGATGCTGGAGAAGGAACTGAGAGTTCTACATCTTTATCCACAGGCAATAGGAAGTGAACTGTGACCCTAGGCATATCATGAGCATAAGAGACCTCAAAGCCCGCCCCCCACAGTGACACACTTCCTCCAACAAGACCACATCTCCTAATAGTGCCGTTTCCTAATTTGGGGACATTTTCTTTCAAATCACAACATGTCTTTCTTTGTTTGTTTTGACACAATGTCTTACTGTGTAGCTATGGCTGTTCCAGAACTTGCTATGTAAACCAGATTGACCTTGAACACATGGAGATCCATTTGCCCTTGCCTCCTGAATGCTAAGATTAAGGGAATGCATTTTCTTTGTAAAGTGATATTTATAGTTTCTTTTTTTTATTCAGAGTTGCATACGGTAATTACCATGCAAATATATAAGGTACTCTACGCATAATACCCCATACTCCATTTATCTTCTCCTTCTCATCTCCTCTTCCATTGGTCATCTTTTTCTCCTAGACAGTTCACTTATATTTTTATGTTATCAGTATTTACATGATTTTATGTATCTATGATGTCTAGGACCCATTATAAGAGAAAAGGTACAGTATCTGTACTTCTACAATTGACTTGATTCACTTAATATGATTAGCTCTACATGTATTCATTTTCCTGCAAACACAAACAGCATAATTCTTTTCTTCATTATGCCTGAAAATTCATGTATATACATCTGAGTAAAACTAAATATATTACAAATATGTAGAGAGAGGGATGGGGGAAAGAGAGAGGAAGAGAGTACTTCATCCATTTTTTGGATGTTCAACACCTAGGTTGGTTTTCACAAGTCACCTGTTGTGAAAACCACTACAATAAAGCCCAGGTGTTGCTATGCTATTGACTTGGACCTTTGGGTAAACATACAGGAGGGTATCGCTGGCTCATATTTTAAGGATGTTTTTAGTTTTTTGAGGAATATCAATACTAATTTCCAAGGTAACTGGAATAGTTCACATCCTCACCAGCAGTGTCCCCTTTTACCTACACCTTCAGCACTTTATTTCACTTTATTCTGCCATGCCCCCTCCTAGCAAGTCTCCTCAGCCATGGGGGGAGCTTCTTGCTTACCTTCCCTCTCCATGTGTGCAGGTCATGTGCATACAGTCACGATGCTGTGAGTACATATGCATAGTTGACCTGTTGTGCTCAAAGGATACCGTTTCCTTACACTCATACACCACTTGGTCCTGTACAATCTTTCTACCCCATTTTCCACAATGAGCCCTTAACCTTGGTAGGAGGTGGTATGGCACAGATGCCCCACTTAGGGATGAAAATCCAGCAGTTTCCTGTGTGAAAAGGATGACACAGAATCTCAGAATATCTTTCTTCATTCTTTACTTTCTGCCTTCCTTTCCTTCTTCCTTCCCTCCCCCCTCCCTCCTTCCTTCCTTTCTTTGCATTTCTCTGATGGCTAATGAGGTTGAACATATTTTCATTTGTTTATTAGCCATTATACTTCATCTTCTGAAAACTATCTGCTCATCTCATTAGCCCCTTTATTTATTAGATTGTTTGACTTATTGATATTTACTTTTTTGAGTTCTTTGTATAGTATGGATGTTAATCCTCTGTAAGTGAATACATAGCAAATATTTTTCTACCATTCTGTAGGATATCTCTTAATTTGTCTATTTGCTTCCTTTGCTGACTATTATATGTACTCTCTAAAAAAAAAAGTCATAATTCAAGCAAGCCTTAGGGATGCTGGTTTAAATAAATGAAAACATATTTATTGGCCATGGGCCATTTAACTTGCCAAAACTCTTTGTGTTTCTTTAAAACAAACATTATTATCTTAGTCTGTATTAGTTGCTGTTGTGAGACACTTCCTAAATGTATGTATGTATGTATGTATGTGTGTGTGTGTGTGTGTGTGTGTGTGTGTGTGTGTGTGTGTATTTTGTTTTTTGAGACAGTTTCTCTGTGTAACAGCCCCAACTGCCTTGGAACTCACTTTGTAGTCCAGGCTAGCCTCAAACTCACAGAGATCTACCTGTCTCTGCCTCTTGGGTGCTGGAATTAAAAGTATACACCATGCCCAGCTCCCTAAATGAATTGAAATAGACATAGGATTGTATGTGTGTTTAGGAGAAAGATGCTTCTTAAGAAGATGCTCCACGGAACATCCTCTCTAAGAAACAGAACAGTCTTTTCTGTCACCACTGAGGTTCATATGCACCCACACTGTCATTTCAGTTTTATCTCATTAATATGGTAGGCTAAATCATTTAACTGGAGGGCTCAGAAAAGCCAGGAAGAAGAGAATTCTAACTTCTCCAACCCACAGAACAGCAGCAGAAGAAATGTGACTGAGTGGTTATCCCCACATATATACTGTCTTTCTGAGTGCAGCAGCCAGTGAACACTGAATACGAGGCCCATGGAGTCTATTCCCATGCACAAACTCAACTGTGTCCTGCTTCCCCTCCTCTCTGTAAGAATTAATTACCCCACTGCCAGTCTCTGATTACTCAACAAGTCATAATGTCCATGTCTACCACCATCCAAGGCTGAACCTTGGTGGTTCTGTGATTCCGTCATAATGTCCATGTCTACCACCATCCAGGCTGAACCTTGGTGGTTCTGTGATTCCGTCATAATGTCCATGTCTACCACCATCCAAGGCTGAACCTTGGTGGTTCTGTGATTCCATCATAATGTCCATGTCTACCACCATCCAGGCTGAACCTTGGTGGTTCTGTGATTCCGTCATAATGTCCATGTCTACCACCATCCAGGCTGAACCTTGGTGGTTCTGTGATTCCGTGAATGAAGAATGAAGAGTGTGGGATGTGGCTAGTTTCAAAGGGAAAGAAATATTTTAAGTCTTTCATCTGTCTTCCCTAGCTTATTGCCCTGACTTCCATCCTCATAAGAAACAAAACTATGTACCCTTTCCTCCAAAGTTTCCTAGTAGAAAAAAACCTGTGTGGTGTCCAAGGTATCCAGCTTTTTGTAATTCACTCCTCTAACCTAGCACTCACATCAAACATTGCCCTTCATCTCTCCCCGGACCTGTTCCTAGCCTTCTCACTCATTTCTGGGACTTACTCCCCATGATTTAATCTAATATGGTCTCAAAATTGACATCCAAACTATTTGTGTTTCTGGAGAATGTAAAAAAAAAAAAAAAAAAAAAAAAAAAAAAAAAAAAAAAAAAAAAAAAATAAGACTACCTGTCTCTTGGCAGCAACAGAGCTCCTTCAGTCTCCAGGAGAGCCAGTCCTCGGGCAGGAGGCTTCCAGGACAGTTTCAATCCAAATTATCCAAGTCCTGTCTCCAAAATGTGGGTACCTTCAGCAATAGGATCTGTCTTCAAGTTCTGGGAAGTAACCAACGTGATGGCAATAACCTAGATTGTTATGTGAGACTTGTGTTTTTCTCTGAACAACTCAACAGCAGGGTCACATGCCTGTGAATGGAGGTTTGTTAGGTCACATGCCTGTGAATGGAGGTTTGTTAGGTCACATACCTGTTAATGGAGGTTTGTTAGGTCACATCCTGTGAATGGAGGTTTGTTAGGTCACATCCTGTTAATGGAGGTTTGTTGGGTCACATGCCTATGAATGGAGGTTTTTTAGGTCACATCCTGTGAATGGAGGTTTGTTAGGTCACATCCTATTAATGGAGGTTTGTTAGGTCACATCCTGTGAATGGAAGTTTGTTAGGTCACGTCCTGTGAATGAAAGTTTGTTAGGTCACATCCTGTGAATGGAGGTTTGTTAGGTCACATACCTGTTAATGGAGGTTTGTTAGGTCACATCCTATGAATGGAGGTTTGTTAGGTCACATCCTGTGAATGGAGGTTTGTTAGGTCACATCCTATTAATGGAGGTTTGTTAGGTCACATCCTGTGAATGGAAGTTTGTTAGGTCACATCCTGTGAATGGAGGTTTGTTAGGTCACATACCTGTTAATGGAGGTTTGTTAGGTCACATCCTGTGAATGGAAGTTTGTTAGGTCACATGCCTGTGAATGGAGGTTTGTTAGGTCACATGCCTGTGAATGGAGGTTTGTTAGGTCACATGCCTGTGAATGGAAGTTTGTTAGGTCACATGCCTATGAATGAAGGTTTGTTAGGTCACATTTCTGTGAATGGGTTTCCTCCAGGGATGAGCTGTCATATAGGTTGTCCAATCTCAAGTGCTCAGTACATACTGAGTGCCAATCTCAGTGCCAAATGAACCCAGTGTGTTATATATTCATGTGTGTTATACATACACATATATTTATAAATGTTTTCCACATCGTGTATTTTCTATATTAACTTTTTGCAATACAATAATAATTAAAGAAAGATGATGAATTTGAGGGGGGTAGGGGCGTCACCAGGAGTTTGAGTGGGAGAGGCAGGAGTGAGGTAGATGCAGCGCTCATATAAAGTTCTCATGAAAAAAATGTAATGCAGAAAAAGTTTACCAGGACATAATAAATGACTATTATTTGAAGCTTGGCACTTTAGATTTATCATAATGACCTCTGATGAACAACTATCACTTCTGGGAAGTTCTGCTTGCCTTGCTCTAAGTAGTTCTACTTAAGTCAGTACAAGATCATTTTTCATATATAAATCTATCCTGTCTGCATTATTCTTGAAGCACATTCTTGAGTTTACTTTGGGTTTTTTTTGTTTTTTTTTGTTTTTTTTTTTTGCTTGATCTTTTCTTTAAAATGTTTCATACAATATATTTTGGTCACATTTTACTCTCCTCCAACTCCTCCCAGGTTCTTCCCACCTCCTTACCCAGCTTTATATGTATTCTGTCTCGTCTGTCTGTCTCTCTCAAAAAAAAAAAAAAAAAAATCAAGAAACTAAAAAACAAAACAAAACAAAAAACCTTCACAAAACTGAAAATCAAAATTAACAGGCAAAATAAGACAAAAAAAATTGCCAGAGCAAACCAAAGTGAAACAAAAAGTCCCCAAGAATTCTCTCGGGTTTGTTTTGTGAAGGTCAGCCACTCCTGAGCCTCGGCACTGCCCTGGAAAATAGCTGATATACCAGAGACCCTCACCGGAGAAACTGGGCATGGCCATTGTAGTCTAGCCTCATCATGGTCCGTGCCCTAGAATTCTCAAATTGTCTCATTAATGCAAGTTCAACTTTCCAAGAATGAAGAAAACTCCCCACCAGTAATCCTAACATATAGGCCTTTCAGAACATTGCCAAATTTCTTGTAAAATTTAATTCCTAAAATTTAGGAGGAAAATTATTTATTGAAATGGCTATGAAAGAAGACAGTACTTTTAATTATTTAAAATATGCCTAGCACTTAGTGTAAGACTTTAATCCTAAAATTATAGACACTGCTTTTAGTCAAAAAAATATTAATGTACTTATCAGAGATTGGCAAAGATATCTATATTCTTATAATGAACAATACAGATAACTGTATCGCTAAGATTAATAGACACGTTATTTATTCTCCATGAGCATGCCAGGAGCAAAACAATATTTCAGTACATAAATTTCATTTTTAGAATTATTAAAAATATATTTATGACTAAATGTTGGTAGCAATTGCTTTCCTGAAGAAAATAGACAGTCTTTATTGACTGTGAAATTATTTTAGCATTGAACTCACTTCTAATGTCCACTTCCCATATGTTTTCACAAAATATAATGAAGTAGTCAAAGCAGAGGGCATAAACCACACAGTATTCATTTCAGGCTTCTGGTTGAGCGAGCAGCTCAGAAACAAGCACATTCTTCTCTCCCCCAGAAGCTTTTACACCAAGAACAGTAAATAAATTCATCCACAAGGATAAAGAGAGTAGGAAGAATCAAGAGCCAGAGACTGTTGGCAGCCAGAAAGAAACACAACAAATGGAGAACTGAAGGCAGATTCGGAAGCCCCACATCCCTAGTTGGAGAGAGAGAATGTCAGCCAGCAACCTCAGTTTACACTGCAAAACTCCTCAGGACTGGAGGGTTATCTACACAGGGTGTCTATGAAAAAGAAGGTGAAAGTTAAAAGCAGAAATATTGGTGTTCAGGTGACTGAAAATACAGCTTTTTGAATCCCTAACTCTACACAGGTGGGTGTAGAGGTATTGTGTTGTTTCATGGTAAATAATTGTCCCACCCACTGGTTTAATAAAAAGAGCTGATTGGCCAAAGGCAGGCAGGAAGTGTAGGCGGGGCTACCAGACTAAGAAAATCTCTGAGGGCAGAATGCCAGAAGAATACCAGACAGAGCACCAGAGAGAAGCTGCAGGATGCAAAGGACAAACATGCAGCTTTAAAGAAAGGTACCAAGCCGTATGGCTGAACAAGAGACATGGGATAGTTTAAGGGTAGAGAGTTAGCAAGCTATATGCCTGGGCCTGAGGCTGATCAGCCAATGATGGAACTAATGAAAGCATCTGTGTGTCTCTGTGGGACTGTGGGACTGCAGGTGTGCGGGTCTGCGGGTCTGCGGGTCTGTGGGACTAGACCTTGAGGTTAGGCCCGAAAGTCCGGGCCAGAAACCTCCTACTACAGGAAAAGTACTGAACAGAAATAGCTGAACAGGAATCATGGGTTAGTTTAAGGGTAAAGAGTTAGCAAGTTATATGCCTGGCCCCAGGTCAATCAGTGTACAATTAATACAAACATTTGTGTGTCTCTGTGGGACTGTGGGTCTTCAGGTCTGCAGGTCTATACCTCAAGGCTAGGCCAGAAAGTTAGGGCCAGAAATCTCATACAACAAACTACTTCTATATTGTACCAGTAGCATTATTTCATAGTAGGACTGGAAGATGAAGTTGAGAATAACATCTTTTTTATAAAAAAAAATTTAAAAAACACAAAAATGAACAAATAGAAATAGGGCAGAAAAATAAAATAGACCAATTAAGATGACCCATTATTTAAATAATAGTTCTAGGAGGAACAAGAGGAGATGAGAGTATCATCTTTGAAATAATTCAAGAATATGTCTCAGAACTGCATAACAAATCTCTAAGTTGAAAGGTCTTTTGAATGTCTGACACTGTAAATGGAAAGTGATCTGCACCATGTCTGCCATCCAAACACTTCAGCGCAGCTGAAACAAAGTGATATTCCAGTTTTTAAAACATCAAAACACAATGGCTTCAACTCTATGTTAGCAGGTCAGAAACCCATGAGCAAATCCCTTCAATCATCTAAGGAAAATTATAATCTAGAACTTTATTATCATCTGTTCTCAGATCTATTATATAACACAATACTCTAGACTTGGTGTCTTAAAACAAGTTGTTTTTTTTTAATATCTCACAATTTTGAGATATTATTAACTAGTTTTTTTCTCCATGAAATGATGACCTTGGGTACTTAGTAGGATACACCAAATGGTTATGCTGAAAAGAAAGATCCAAGAGAGCTTCATTTATATGACCCAAGTTTTACTGGGATCCCCCTTTCCACATAGAGATCTTTTTATAAACTCTATTTTTATAATAATTTTAAAATTATAATTACATAATTTCTCCCCTTCTGTTTTCTCCTACCAATCTGTCCCTGATACTCTACCTTGCCCTTTTTCAAATTCATGTTCCTTTTCTTCAGTTATTATTACACATATACCAAAGTATATAAATATAACATGTTCAGTCTGTATGAGACTCCCTGCATCATATGATCTCATGGCTGACAACTTGGATAGCCAACTGGGACACTCTTTTGTAGGGGGACTAGGTTGTTCCATTGTAAATAATTGTCCCCACCTATGAGTTTAATAAAAAGCGCTGATTGGCCAAAGGCAGACAGGAAGTATGGGCAGGGCTACCAGACTAAGAAGACTCTGGGAACAGGCAGAACAGAACAAAATTCCAGAGAGAAGCCAAAAGAACCAGAGGACAACTAGAGTTATTATGGCATGTCGGAAACTGTTGTGATTTATATACATCATAGTTGGGTAAGAGAATTGGTTGGTTCCCTCACTTGGAATATTATATGGCAACATCTGGTACCACAAAAGCTGATATTCATGAAGGAGACTTAAACTCAGATCATCAGGGTCCCATGATTGAAAAGTATATGTCTTTGGTGATAAGGACTTACCTTTTACCTCTAGGAGACAACCAAAGGCAACAATAATAGCCTATAATATCCTGGGAGTCTCTTGGACAACCTTGACAAATAACTCAAAGAGAGCTTTTGCCTGCTGTTAGGGTTAGGGGAAGAACTGTCAGCCCAGATGGAATATTTCATTTAAATTATATATGTACATGTAGAAACAGATTTCTATGTATTATATCTAGTTTAGGTAAATAATAACATGATTCCTTATGACTTTATTTTATATATCCTTCTGTTACTTTACTCTCCTTCTATATTCTTTCTCTTTCTTCTCCAACTAAAGTACCACTGCATTTTTCCTTCAAATCAGTTGTACTTCACTATTTCCTTTTCTGTTTCTCTCCCCCCAGTACATGCTCCCTTATACTCTCAAGGCTGCTGCAGTTACTCCAGGATACACACTCCCTCAGATGAGAGAGAACATGCAGCACTTGTCTTTCTGGATCTTGGTCACCTCATTCAATGTGGTTTTTTTTTTCTAGTTTCACCCATTTAGCTGAAAATTTAAGTTTTCTTTGCAAAGAAATAATGTTCTGTATTTGTTGATAAACCACATTTTCATTATCCATTCTTCAATTAAAGGGCATCTCAGTTTTCTGTTTCCAAGTTATTGTGAATACAACCCCAATGGACATAGCTGGGAAAGTATGCATCAAACATGATATCAAGTCCCCTAGAAATATGCTACGGAGGTGTATGGCTGGGTTATACTGAGGAGGTGTATGGCTGGGTTATACAGTACATTTATTTTTAGCTTTTTGAAAATTCTTCATATTGCCTTCCAGAGTGGCTGGACCAGTTTGCAGTCCCTAACAGTGAAAGAGAGTTCCCTCTCCCTACACCTTTTCTAGCACTTACTCTTTCTTGCTTAGTTGGTCTTTTTCATTCTGACTGGGGTGAGATGAACCCCCAAAGCTGTTTTGATCTGCATTTCTCTAATTGCCAAGAACAATGAAAATTTTAAAGATACTGCCTGGACATTTTTAGGTCTTCTTTTCAAAACTATCTATTCATATCCAAGCCCATATTTTGAATAGGTCATTTGGGTTTGAGTTGCTTCTTTCTCTCTCTCTCTTTTCCGTTTGCATAGTAATCCTCTGTCCAATGCATAGATAGTAGCTTTTCTCTGATTCTATGGGTTTCTTTTTCACTCAATTGATTGCTACCTTGGCTGTCCAGGAGCTTTTTAGTTTTATAAGATTTCATTTGTCAATTCTTGAGTAAATAAGGTCTTATTAAGAAAGTCTTTTCCTATGCCTGTCTCCTGTGGGATACTGCCTATGTTTTTCTTCTAATACTTTCAATGTTCCAGGCTTCACATTTAGTATTTTCATCAATTTTGGAGTAAGTATTTGTACAAGGTGATTAATGTGGGTCTAATTACATTCTTGAACACACGGACATCCAGTTTTTTTCACACCACTTGCTGAAGATGCTCTCTTTTCTCCAGTGTGTATTTTGCCCTCTTAGCTAAATATTAGGTGCCTGCAGTCATGCATACTCATGTTTAGGTCTTAAATTTTGCATTATTGCTCTACATGTCTGTTTTGGTGGTGCCAGTACCATATTGGAATTTTCTTTTTGTTTTTATAATGGCTCTGTAATGTATCTTGAGATATGAAATTGTAAACCCTCTAGAATTGCTCCTTTTGCTCAGGATTATTTATCTATGGTGTTTTGTGGATCCATATAAATTTCAGTATAGTTTTTCCCTTTCTATGAAGAATAAAATTGGAACTGTGGTTGGCATTACATTGAATCCATAAAAGAATAGATAGATAGATAGATAGATAGATAGATAGATAGATAGATAGATAGACAGATAGATAGATAGACAGATAGATAGACAGATAGATAGAATAGTAATTTCCACAATATTAATTCTAATATTTTCTACCAGTTCATGAGTGTCTATCTCTTTCTTCACATAGTTGAAGCTGTCATTGTAGAGGTCTTTTGCCCCCTTCATTAGCTTCGTTCCTAGATACGCTGTTCCCTTTGAAGCTCTTGTGATTAAAGTATGTCCATAACCTCCTTCTCTATATGTTTGCCGTCAGTATAAAAAAGCTGTTGATTTGTACAAGTTGATTCTGTGCCTTGACAGGTTAATGAAATTGTGTATCATTTTAATAGAAACTCTCTGGTAGAATTGTTGTGATCTCTCAGGAATAATATCTTGTCATCTGAAAATAGGGATAGTCGGACTTCTTCCCCTATTTGTATTCCTTAGATTTTCTTCACTTGTCCTTTTGATCCAGCTGGTCCTTAAGGCACAATATTGAAAAGCACTAAGATGGTGGACAGCTCTGCCTCTTTTCTGGTTTTCATGGGATTGCTGGTTCTTCATCATTAAGGATGATGTTAGCTATAGGTTTGTCACGTGTCTTTTATTGTGCTGGAGAATATTCTCACCAGTCCTATTCTCTCTAGGATTTTTATTATAAAAGCATATTGGATTTTACCAAAGGCTTTGTCTACAGTTCTTAAGATGGTAATATGATTTTTGTCTTTCAGTCCACTTTGTTCTTTATTACATTTAATGATTTTAGTATGTTGGACCGTCCCTTCATCTCTAGCATAAAGCTGACTTGGCCATGATGGATAATATTTCTGATGTATGTTTGTATTCAGTTTGAAAGTTTCTATTTGAGCATTGCTGAATAAATGTTGCTCAGAGATGTTGATTTGGAGAGTTGCTTTGATGTTGTTAGTGTTAGTGTTGGTGGGTGGTTTTTGTTGTTTTTGGTGGAAGGTGAGGAGGTAGTGTCTTTATCTGGGATTTTTTTGTACTAGCTTAAAGTGGCTTCATAAGAGTTTGGGACTGGTCCTTCTGTTTATTTTTTTTTCCTTTCTGTTCTTGAATAATTCAAGAAGAATTATTTGTAGCTTTTCCTGAATGCTACTTCTAATACATTCTGAAAGCCCAAACATGATTCATATTTACATTTCTGAAGGATTTGAGACAGTTGTCAAGTACTGTAATACAATGAGTATGATTTCCATAATATTTAAAAATAAAGTATGATTTATGTAAGGCTGTTAAATATGAATTTATGAAAATGGAGATGAATTTTAAGAGTAATAGAATATTTATCAGTTAAATTATCACTCATTAGTTTATATATGGTCTTGCTTCAAAAATAATTTTAGCAAATTTATAAAAGTGCAAGCAACACTAAATTATATTGAAATTAAATTAAAATCTTGACAAAATAAAATAGAAGATCAAAGATAGTACAAAAGGAAGTTATGAAAATTGCTTCAAATGTCTATAATTATAACCCAATACTAGTTTCCCACTTGTCTTCAAGCTATATGTCCTGTAATATTCAGCTCCAAATCAGAGAGACTTAACATATGGCTTGAAGATAAAACATGAGTTTGCTTTCTTCACACAGAAAAGCGCAGAGACATACAATCTTGGACTGGTGTTAAAACTCAAGTCTACTCAGTCTCCCCAGAGACCCAAGCTCCTCCAGCTCACCCTCTGCCTTTCCAAGTCTTTGACTCCACTGTTCAAGACAGTCATGTTCCATACTGTGCAGCAGAATGGAGGGAGGGAATGAGGAAACAGCAAAAGTTACCTTGCAAGTGTTCCCTGATGGAGATGACTAGAAATTGCCACTGTACACTTTTAGTTCTAGTATATGAACCAGGGACGAGTGACACAGACAGTCTAGGCAAAGGAAAGCAAGAAAATAGAGTCATCATCCTATATGGACAGGAATGCTTTTAGAAGCTCTGCACCACACCACACCACACACACACACACACACACACACACACACACACACACACACACACACAGAGAGAGAGAGAGAGAGAGAGAGAGAGAGACAGAGAGAGAGAGAGAGAGAGAGAGAGAGAGAGAGAGAGAGAGAGAGAGATACAAGTATACAGAAGAGAGCAGACCCCAAGGCAAAAGCATCTTCCACAGTCTCACAGAAGCCAAGAAAGAAAATGTACTCTACCTTCAAATAACAGATTGGTAAGGACAAATGGCATTTGAAGAAATTGTAGCAACTCTTGGTGGGAAAATTAGAAATGCATGGCTTTTCTGGCTCCATAAAAAAGCAAAGCTTTGATATCAACATCACCTCTCTGTTACAATAAGGTTTAAGCCACAGACCACATAACAAACAAATTAATATAAAGAAATAAAATAAAAAAAACAAACTAACACCATATTGGCATACCTAAGCTATAAGCCAAATAACATAAACTTAATATAAAAGTCTAAATCATTTTTTAAAAGACAAAAAAGCAACAGACAACTAAAAAGTCTAAAACTACAAGTCTATAAGTCTAGACCTATGGTGGGACAAAGCCAAGAAACCCTATTGTAACACCCCTCCCATAAGGATGTGCCTTTGTCACAGGAAACTGGACAACACATTCATAGTGTAAAGAAACACATTCACAGTGTCAATGAAGCTTGGATTGCTGAGTTCATTTTTATTGCACTTCTAAAGTCACCACAGAAACATGTTACTTTTAATGTTATCATTGAGTATTTTAATAATAAATATATACTTATATATTTGTTTCAGAATTGAAGAAAAATCCATTTACCATCGTTTGAGGAAAAGAAACCATTGCAATCACAGGGACTACCAGAGTATCTCAAGAAATGGTGTGTAGCCTATCACTTATGCCTTTCCCCAAAGCACCTGTAAGAATTGACTTCATTTAGGAAGTATCACTAAAACTAGCATTAGACAACCAGAACACAGTGAAGTGTCCCTTCTAGCAACGCTGCTCTTTCTGAGCACAGTGCTCTGGCCTTCCAGACATTTTCACACAGGAAAGAACAGGATGAATATGGAGGGAATATGGAGGCCAGGTCAGTCACCCAACAGTGAAAGGAGTTCTAGTAATTCTCAGCCAAATTCAGGATACATGGCTCATAAAGTATGGCCTTATGATGAACCTTAGATAAACAAGGTCAAATCAAGGTCATTGGAAAAGCTCCACTTTGTGGAGTAGCGTATGCTCCCACATTTCTGCAGAGGTTAGAGTTTTGAGCTTTACTCGTATGAGTCCTTACCCTCCATGTTGGATTATGAGGTGGTATACTGCTTCAAGATATCCAAAAAACCCTTGCTTAGTAAGCCACAGCCTGCCTAATGCCATGAGTTACTATTTCGTTGACTAAAAATGTGGAGAAGTTGTCCAAGAAGCATGAGTTTTAACTAACTGTATTACCTACAAATAATGTATTTCTTAAAATAAGTATTCTACATGAGATGAATGTCCAACTTTTCTAAAAATGGCACAAAGATGCTTTAACTAGTTAATAGTAGCTGCATTTACTGAGCTCCCACCAAATGATAAAAATCGTATTTCAGTATATGTATATTTATATATATTTCAGTTAATCTTTTCCACAATAAATATTGTCAGCAAGTATTATTGTATTTCTTCAGAACTAAGATAGCATTGATTGCAAATACTCTGAAAGTGTTATGGTGGAAATGAGAAAGAACACTTACAATGTTCAGATTGACTATAACATTCAATTCCATTACCCAACATAGTAAAACATTTTTTCTCAAAATGGAGAAAGAATGAGACTATCCACATTGCTACAGCTCAGAAAAGGAAGACATGGACAGGTCAAGGGTTTTGTCCCAGGTCTCAGGGATAGCAAGTTACATGACTGAAACTTCTGCCCACCTTGTCTAACGCCATTCAATCTCCATTGCTCTGTTATCTGCAATGATCTATAGAGAAAGGTTAGCCTTCCTCTACATGGGAGCACAACTGGTAGGGAGTGGACAATGTACATGGAAGCAGTTTGTGTCCCTGCAGTACAGGCCTTTTCCTGTACTTCTCTGTTTTAGTAAGTCTCAAAGAACCTCCAGTGCTCCAGAGGCTCGCTTCCAATACAGACTTGGAAAATGCAGCTGCGCATTTCTATGGAATAGTGTGCAACTTTCAGGAATTATGTCCAATATTTTATTTTTTAAACTGGAAAGATAAAATATAAACACAAGAAAATTAGAGCATGATATTGGATATTGTAGTTCAATTTTTACCACACTTTTAAAAATAAATGGTTAAAGGTTATATCTAAGAAGAAAGATTACTAGGACATGCCCAAAGATTTTTGTTTGAAAAATTTAGTATGGGTATTTTTTTTCTTCCTTCCAATTCTACTTTCATAAAAGGTTTTTTTTTATATACAAAATAAAAACAAAACAAAACCTTGGAAAGAAATTGAGTCTAGAAATAGTAATGAGATATTGCAGTTAAGGTAAGGTGATTGTTAATCCTGAAATCCGTATGAGAGAAACCCATTCTACAATTTTGAGCCAAATTTGAAACAAACTTTAAATACTGGCCAGGATGATGGATCTGACAAGGTCCATCCCTGGGTTCCTAGGAAATGGCCATAAGTCGTGTTTTGTTAAAATTTAAAAAGACAAACACATAATTCACTGCCTTTTCCATCAGGTCCAATCAGGGGGAGGTACACACCCTGATATACTTCCTGCCTCTGTACCTCCAGCCAACATGTGATCAAGTATATCCAGTATAATTGGTTCAAACAAAAGTTGTTTAGGAGTGAAATTGTATACCTTGTTATTTCCCAAGAATTACAGCTCCCAGCATTCCAGGGAATTATCTCGTCCTTGGGCAAGTGGAGCTTACATGTAAACTCTGGCTTTTACAATGATAAACAGTCTGACCCTTCAGGTAGGCAAGATATAACTGTCCTCTGTGTGTGTGACTTCAGAGCCAACATTTTTATCTTTCTCAAGACCCAGATATGTCAACATTGCTTCCCACCCATAATCTGATATCTTTTGTAAAAATACAGGAAGACTAGAGTGAGATACTTCAAAGAGTAACCTGGCAAGAAAGAGCAGTCAGTTCTTGTGAGTTCTGCTGTTTTAACAACATGCATTTCTTTAAAATCCAGTCTGTCCACAGCAAAAGGCAAGGGGAGTTGGAAGAAGGACTCATCACAAAGAAATGCGTGGTGAATCCAGTGCCAATTCTCAGCTTCTGTCAACCCAGTAAATAGGAGCTGGATAGGAAGGGAGATTTCTTTTTCTTCAATTTACATTCCTCAGAATTACACAAATGTTCACCTTGTCTAGTCTTACTGCTTCTTTGAATATACTTCTCATCAGATCTTCTAAGAGTGTAATTCGGAAAGGATATTTTTAGTTTCCCATAGTTACCAGTTATCTAATGTTCTGGCTTTATTCTCCAGCTTCTCTTCCTATTTTCTGTTGCTTTTCCTTGCTGTGCATTTTCCTTTGATATTATGCAGCATGTAACCTGAGTGCCCACACCAAGTTATTTCAATTACTCCCCAAGGTTTTTATTAGATATAGGAAAAGTCAGCTTTCCACATTCTGCATATTTATGGCTGCATTTACTTTCAGAACCAGCAAGAAAGATAAAAGGGGAAAGAAATAGTTGAATGGAATATTAAAGAGTTTCTTTTAAATTGTATAGTAAGAATTAAAGAAACAGCTCCTATTTTCATCTTGACCATCATATAAAAGATCTTTTCAGTGTCTGCCAATACGTACAGAGCCTTTTAGAAAGTGAAGTGTGGGAGTCACGGCAATTCTGGGAAACATGCTTTGATGTGAGGCTTAGGAAGCAGCAGCCCCACCCCATCATCCCCATAGTCAAAAAGGGGGATGTTCTGAAATGGCCCTTTTAGCTCTAATATGCTGAAATAGATAGGGCAAGAGGTAGCCAATGCACTGCAAAGGACAGGGTCAGGGTGCTGTGTGTTGGCTGGTCCCTCGCTTTATCTTTCAGAGATGGGATGTGAGATCCAGTGAATAGAGAACATAGGCCTCCCTATCTGGTTACCTCACAAATTCTTTCCTTGAAGGATAAATTAGAACTGGCTTTTGGGTTGGACCTGAGAAGTTATACCAGAATCTCATCTGGGGTAACCTGGATGACAGGTCAGTTTGAGTGGGTCATCTTCACTCCATTCTCTCTTGGAGAGACATCATACCCAAAGTCACTTCTGCAACCATAGCCTCCCACCAAGTTAGTATTGTGCAAGCATCATAAAGCCTGGGGCCTATTTGACCCAGATGAGCCGCCATAGAAGAGATACAATCAGCATACTTGAGTGCCAACGGGCTTTGCGTGGAGAGGCAGGCAGCAAGAAGATCAAGAGACACAGCCTCCTAAACACCCATCATCAGTAGTTTCAAATCAGTCACATTTTCAATGCAAACAAACATAGCAAATAAATTTAAAGGTACATGTCAATGATAAAAGCTGTGGCTTTCAGAGATGTGACAGTGGTGAGGGCACTAGGCATTTGGGCCTCTGCAGACAGTGGCAGGCAAGAAGGGAACATGGATGCATGGGGGCATCAGATGGACATGGAAACAAAAGTGGATCCCTCTGGGAAGAAGAGGCTGGGAGGGGAGAGAAATGAGAAATGACAGAAAGTAATGTTGGCAAGTCTAAGATAGAACAGGAGCTAAGGTATGGAATAGAGAGATGGGCCAAACAAGGAAAGGAGTCCTTGGGTTGGGCAGTCCTTGAGTTACACCCTGCCAGGGCTGGGAAGGAAGAGAGTTATTCCTCAGTATTCCACTGGCATGAGATGCAGGCTGGAGGGATAAGAGGATGGTGGGGCCGAGGTGGTGGTGAGGGTGAAGAAGAAATAGGCTTGGCTGCTTGAGCTCAGGACCATGCTTAATAAACTAAAGGAGAACTGAGCTTGAGATGTCACTGTCTCTAACAAAAAGCTCATCCTTCAAAGACTAGACCACCATGGGGGTAATTAGTATCCAGCTGTGGAGGCTGTCATAGAAACTGTGTACCCTAAACCACCTACCATAGCCATGCTACAATCCTCAGGACACATGCTTAGGGAGGATATGCAGAAAGCAGAGATTTGGGGCCCGCATGTCCTTGTCTGATTTCATACCTTCACCCACACCCAAGAAAGCCAACCGCTCCTTCACACAGCTTCTTTGTCAGTGCTGAAGTTGAGCTTTCTGTGCTTAAGTTTGAGTCATATGCTTTAAGTCTTGCTCCCAACTGAACTGGAATCCGAAGGCATGTGAAGCCTGTAACAGTAAGTTTAACACTGACCTTGGTTAGCATTGCTAAGCAGAGACTTGCTCATCCAGCACATGTTCTTTAACCTAGAAGCTCTCAAGTTAATTTTAACTTTGAAGAGGATTAAAGCATGGGCAGTGGTCCTTTACAACTAGAAGACAGTCATTTTTCCACTTTAATACTGTGGTTCTCAACCTTCCAAATGCCACAATCCTTTCCTCATATTGTGGTGACCCCAACTATAAAATTATTTTCATTGCTACTTAATAACTGTAATTTTGCTACTGTTATGAGTCATAATACAAGTATCTGTGCTTTCCAAGGATAACCCCAAAGTGGTCTCAACCCACATGTTGAAAGCCACTGCTTTAATATCAAGGAAAGGAACCATTATGAAATATCACCTCATACTTGCTAATATTACCATTATTTTTAAAAAAACCTAGTAAGTATTGTCTAGGACATGGAGAAATTAGGATTATGCATTATAGGAGGTAATATGAAGTCTTCTATCCATTATAGAAGGCAGCATGATAATTCCTCTAAGTATGAAAACTTAAATTACTGTATGATTGACCAGTCCCACTTATGAATATTTATTCCAGGTAATTAAGAGCAGTCTCTCAAAGAGATGCTGGTATTACCCTCTTCACTATAACATCATTCATAACAGCCAAGTTGTGGAACAAGGCTAAATGTACACCAACATGTGACTAGATAGAGAAAATACAATGTATAAATGCAATACAATACTATCCAGCCTTTTAGGAAGAAAACCCTGTCTTACCCAACAACGTAGATGAGCCTTGAGCAGAGGCTTCTGTGAAGTATATAAAGTGGTCAGCTCAGAGAAGCAAAGAGCAGTTTGGCAACTACCAGAAAGTAATGGGGGGGGTGATAGAAAGCATATTTTTAAGTAAATAAAAATCCATAAGTCATCTTCTGAAATAAATAATACTCTTTTGCTTTAAAAACAAACCCTAGTCTTGAGCTTTAACTTCCAACTACAGCTCAGAGCCCACAGAGGTTTCGGGGATACTCATAGACCCACCTTATGGATGCCAAGTGAGATTTTACAAGCCTGGCATACTCTTTGCTGTGATAATCTTCCTCATTTTGTTTTTACAAATCTAACAAAACCAGGTGTTTTGTGAAAACTCCTAGATTAAAAGGTCTTGCTTGCAGAAATGCTAAAATATTTAAGTCCATGTTTTTCGTGGGGATAAAGTTTCCCACCACAGAGGGAAGGGGTTCCCTCCCTATGTGCCCACTACAGAGAAAATGGAAAGTAGAATCCCTGGGAAGAGCCTAAATTACTTACAGAAGACTGTGAACTGCTACCTACTATGCCGACCGAGTCCTTGCTACAAAGCTAATTTGGTCACCAACCTTTTATATTCTTGACCAATACCACAAACTCTACACTCTGAACAAGCTTCACTTGGCCTATTCCTTCCTCTGGATGTGGATAAACCCTCCAGAGAACAGGAGTGGATGGAGAAAACCTAAAGAAGTCAAGGAAAGAGGCAAAAGTCAGGCCAGCCTGGAAAATTAAGACTATGGTCAACAATATAAGCACTTCATTGCAACATCACCTAGACCCATACACCCGCAGTCCCACAGAAACACACAGATGCTTGTATTGATTTTATGCTGATCAGCCCATGGCTCTGACATATTGCTAGCTAGCTCTTCTCTTCAACTAATCCATAATTCTTATCCTGTTCAGTCATGCAGCTCGGTATCTTTTCTCAGAGCAGCATAGTTATCCTCTACTCTTCCTGTTCCCAGAGTTTTCTTAGTCTGGTAGCCCCACCCACACTTCCTGTCTGCCTTCAGCCAATCAGAGTTTTTATTAAACCAATAGGCAGGACAATTATTTACAATGTATGTAACATAATCCCACTACACTTGGCATGTGAGTCTGACAATCTCAGTCCAGTCCCTCCTGAAGAGAAAAGACCTCCACACACACAATGGAACACCCTACTTACACACACACACACACACACTACAAATAATAGAAAAAGTTTAAAAATAAAATGTGCTTTTAAAAAGTATTAGGAAGACCTGGTAAACAAAGTCTAATGAGAATATAGGAAGACCCTATATTCAGATAAATGGGGTGGGGTGAAGGGCAGCAGAGGTGATTTCCCATGGAATTGGAAACTGTTCATAGTAGCTATGTGATGAAGACAGCTCAGCACACTTGAGTGGTCACTGAACTGTGCTCTCCTGGCACACCACTGCCCTAGAGCTAGGGTAGAAAGACAGGAAAAATTAGAGAAACAGAACAAAGAAGACAGGCCAGGTGTCTCTGGTGGAACTGTCTGACTGACTAAGACTCAAGATGTATTATACAGCTCATCAAATTGCCTACAAGGAGCCAGAGTACTGTTTTTGAGGAAAATCTGTCACACATACAAACACGAGCACACACACACACAGAGAGAGGGAGAGAGAGAGAGAGAGAGAGAGAGAGAGAGAGAGAGAGAGAGAATTATGAGTCATATTGACAGTCAAAACATGTGTATTGACCTTGTATGGCCTGTAGATCCTAAGAACTTCTTAGACTTTTCTTATAGCATTAGCATTCTTTTCTATAAACCTGAACATGGACACCTCATTAACTACCTTATAACTTACTTTATTAAAGAAAAGCTCACTAAGGAGGTCTGACCGTATCTGAAAAGAAACAGTGAAGGACAAGTGGGTGGGTGGGAGTGCCCAGAAGAGGGGAAGGATGGAAAACTTTGTGGCGCAAAAACAAAAAATAAATTTAAATAATTTTTTTAATTTTAAAATTTAGAAAAATCCCTAGCTAGTAATAAGTATATCAAGATATTTTTACTTAGTCTTTTTAATTTAAATAGCCGTTCTATACCTTGAGCAGTGTAACTTCAAAGCCACGCACACTGTTTCCATTTTTTAAGGACATTTAGCACTGCTCTCTCCACAGGTACCTGTACCTACTTTTAGCTGTGCACTTCTGTCCTTTTTTCGTAAACAAACAACAAAACAAAAAGGTATTATTTTAAAATACTGACCTGGCCTGAAATTCTTTTCTGTGGGGTTAGTCTACATTCTGGCTTCACCTGAGTAGCTATCTTTGAAAAGAACCCTCAGACTGAACAGCAGGCAACAGTAAACTGTGACTCCGGCTGCCAGTGACACATCACCAGCAGATGTGTTCATCCGTGTAGGTTACAGGGCAAACACATGACAACTCACTCTTCTCTCCCTCCGAGAAAACAGGTCAAAGGCAAGCCCTAAACTCATGGCAATGATTCCTGGGCCTTTGTTAACTCTGATGTTTGAATGCCACCCTCTGAAGCACCCAGGAGACTTAGATTGGCCTTTGTGTAATGCTGAAAGAGATGATTTGCCTCCACCCAAGTCCTAGCCCATCTTTATCTAGTTTTGTGACCTGAGTCATTTCTTCAATTTAAACTTCCACTTTTCTAGCTGTAAAGTTAGGGGATTAAATGAAATGAATCTCAGCATAATCCACATTCTATGAATCTGAAATTCTAAATCAGAACTTGTCTTTCAAAATGTTTCTTGATTTCTTGAGTCCTGGTTGTATATTTTTGTTTGTTGGTTTTGCTTTCAGAGATTGGATCTCAGTAAACAACCCTGGCTCACCTCTGACACAATCCCCCTGCCTTGGGCATGCCTCACTGTAATAGGCAGGCACCCCTAGGGCACCCCAAGACACCCCAAGACACCCCAGGACCACGACTAATGACCACTGTTAACATTAAAGAAAAAGAGAGTTTAATGAATATGAATATGAATAAAATAAAAATAAGTGGAAATTACACTTATATATTACATCCGTGTGTGTGTGTGTGTGTGTGTGTGTGTGTGTGTGTGTGTGTGTATGTGTGCGTGCAAGCATGTTTTAATGTGTATATACTGAAATACTGTAATAGGCGGGCACCCCTAGAGCACCTCAAGAGACCCCAAGACCACGGCTAATGACCACTGTTAACATTAAAAAAGAGAGTTTAATGAATATGAATGATATACCGGTACACACATGTGTGGGCCCCCAGGCACTGCAGAAAAGCCTGGAGCCCCGAATATTTTCGGGGCAGAATTCTTATACCCCACTCTGGGTAGGGGAGGGGGTATGGGCGGGCTCGGCGGGATAACAGGGCGGGGCCAACAGTCAGTTTAGGACAGAGTTTAGGAATGCAGGCAGGCAAGCTATTTCCTGTGAAACAATAAGGACCACCTGAAGACATTCATTTCCTGGAGCAGGACACATTGTGCAAGCTTCAAACAGTTAACAGTTAACAATTCTCATGGTAGGACTTTCCTGGGTGACCCCACCTAGGTTGCTAGATCAGGAATGTGGTCCCAGAGCCTTATCTTGGAAGGTCAAGCTGCTCTCCCAGGTGGGTCTCAGGAATTCAGAAAGTATCAGGCTCAGGCTGCTGGGTGTGTCCCAAGCAGCCATCTCAACCTTGGCTAGTTTCAGAGACCTCAGGAAGGGGTCGAGGGGGAGAGAGTTACAGGATTTTTCTATTTTCACACTCACCACACCCAGAAACTTCTCTTTTTATCTTATCTTTTGTCACTGATACTTAAAACTTAACAATTTACATTTAAAAAAAAAATTCACCTCCCTGTTCCTCTTGGAAGACGACCAATTGGGAAACTGTGGCTGCTGCCATCAGTTGGCGCTAAGGGTTTGGTCCCTAGGTCAGCACACTGTGTAGCTCCCTATGCTCTACCCCAGGTAGAATAGCTGTCTGTTTTTGCAGCCACTCAGAGTTTCAACCTCCCATCACAGTACTTGAAACCAGTTCAAGAGAGAGCAGAACAAACCTCTGCTTACTGTGCCTCTCCTGGTCATATTCCTGTAACTTGTTTTCCCAAAACAAAAGCCCAAATCTCTCTATCTATAGGCTAAGAAGACATATAAGTTTAAGGTCTAGCCAGTCCTTCAGTATCCTCATCCCTGAATGTTCAGCCTGTGCATGTGCAATGCACATGACCTCTTGTGAACCATCTTTGGACAGTTTATTACTCTGAGAATAGCAGAGAATGGTTTTTTCTTCACCTAGATGCCACAGAGTGACCAACAGAAGTGGGAAGCTGTTTCTGAGAGAAACATTTTAATAAGAATAGGCATGGGAACCATCACAGTAAGACATATCTGAAGGAAAGATTGTGCTTCTCCGGTGAGCAAGAGCAATATCAAGGCATCATTCTGGGCCCAGAAACACCACACAGGTCTTGCTGTACACAAGGAAGAACAGAATCATTTCTAGCCATTGCCTGAATAATCATGTTTCACCTAGAACCTGAAACCATTAGCCAAGGACCAACGGTTTAGAACCATACTTAGAGGGTGATGTTTGGGTGTAGTTTTATTACATGCACATATTCTATCAAATATCACATGCCAGCTCAAAGTTATGTGTTTTGTCCTCAGCAAATCCACAAAGCAACTATTTTTGTAGATGAGGAAAATGGGCCTCAGAAAAGTTGTATAACATATCATGATCCATTACCTCATCAGTGGTGTCCATTTCTGTCTCCGACTGAAGGGCACATTCTCAGCCATGCTGCACTGTGTCTTTTCGAGATTCTGGCCTGCAAATCATCATTTCTGTCTTGAATTGTCTTGGCAACCCAATGTGAATTGTCAGCACCTTAACCCAACACTCTGAGCCAGTTCTCTTTGTCTCCTTGGGAAGGAATAAAATCAAAAAGAAGAAAGGGATAAAGAGGCAAACTATAATTGAACCATAAAAAAATTATTGCAGGCTAAGCTGAATTCAATTACACACGTAAGGGCTTCTTATTTTTAGACCGCCCATGATCTCTAGTCTGGAACAAAATGGGTTTTGTATCTTAAGCTAACTGAGCTTCTGGTATTGTATTTTTGCCAAAATAATTGCATAACCCAAGTTTAGTCATGAGGAAACATTAAGACAAACCCAAACTAAAAGTCACTTAAAAAGAATTGGCCAGTACCATTCAAATTTTTCAAGGTCATAAAGTCAAAGACAAAGCAATCTGTCCAGACTAGAGTGGCCTGAGAGCCAAGTACAGTGAATTAGACCAAGGCCAGAAAGTGGTCATCAGTGACATTTAAGTTAGGTATTTAGATTAGTCAACAGTATCATACTCATGTTGCTTTTGTGATTGTGATTATTATAATTATTGAAGTATATATTTAGGAAAAATCTAGGTAAAGAATGTGTGAAGATCTTTGTCCTATTTTTACATTACTTTAGCAATTGTTTCAATATGAAAATGCCTATAATACCTTCAAAAGCCACAAGAACAGCACTGGAGGGAAGCTCTGAGGTCACCAATGTCACACTGAAATAGGGCTCCAGGAAATATGTGGGGAGAACCACTACTGGTTTGAGCATTTGATCACAACTCAAAATGTTGAAAAGAGATGGCAGAGATTATTTATAGCAGAGCATCTGGGACATTTCTGTTTTGAGAGCCTGACAGAGAATGGCCACAGCAGTAGAGTCTTTAATATCCAATTCTTAAATACTCCACCTGGAAACAAAATTATATAGAAGCACTCAATGCCTGCAGGTCAAGATTTTTTTCTCATAAGAATCCAATATATCTTCAAGGTACAGTATTTAATAATAATAGGAACTTTAGAAGAAGAAATTCTAATATGACACATCATAGAGGAACAAATCCTTTTTTTACTATGTATTAACTTTTCACCATGCTTGATACTTGCAAGAGTTTAGAATTCAAGGAATAAGTAATGGAAATTCTCCTATTCAACTGGAACAATTTCTTTGAATTTATTCATACAGCCTTGTGATGGTTAGTATTAATTGCCAACTTGACAAAATCTAGAATCACCTGGGATGGGCGTCTGGTCATGTCCAAGGCTGGGATATGTATTCAATTCCATTAACTGAGATAAGAAGACCCGTAGATTATGGGTGGCACCATTCCCTATGCAGGTGATCTTGGATTGTATAGGAATGGAGAAAGAAAGCTGAGCACTAGCATGCATGAATTCATTTTCTCTCTGCTCTTGAGTATGAGGATAGTTCTTTCTGCCTTATTGTCTGTAACTTATTTCCTTAACTCACCTAGCACGATGAACTATGCTTTGAATTGGAAACTTCGCCCCAAAGTTGCTTTTGTCAGAGTATTTTATTGCCTCAATAAAAAAGAAACTAACAAACATGTACAGGTAGGACCAGGGCTCATGACAGTGACCATGCAAAGAATCCCGGTCCTGTTGTTTTATCAAAATCCTCAGTAAGCTAGGATCAACACATCTGCAGTGCAAACACTTTGCTTTAAGTAAATGTACTTGTCTTGTGCTGAAGGTGTAGGGCATCTCCTTTCAATAATCTGTTTTGTTTAGAGCTTAAAATAAAAGACATCAAGTGGAAAGTTATCTGCTATGCCTCCATAAAGCTTAAGTGCTCTTGGAGTTTATCTAAGCCTGGGTGTGCCTTGCCTTCCCGTCTTCCTTTCTTTCTGTTCAATATTATTACAGTGGGTTCTAAAAATAACAAGGTGAACAAGGTAAAGGCCCCACCTTCCCGGAGATCATAATCAAATGGAGAAGAAACAAACAAGAAAGGAATCACATTTCTGTCAGAATATCACTGGGGCAAAAGTAAGTGGCAGCCTCCGGAGGTGAGAGACTCTGAAGAAGTAGAAGATTTTGCAGCAAGGTTAAGACTTGAGTAGTATCCAAAAGTTTCAAGATGTTCAGTAGGGTGGGCAGGAACTGAAGGCAAATGGCTTTGGGGAGAAGCAGAGCTCCCCCTCTTTGAACACAGGTGGAGGGTGATTGTGAAGACGTGCCACTGGGAGATATATTAAAGTCACAATTGGAAGCCTATTCCACCCTATCCAAACACTTTTAGGAAACTTGTCTTGTTTATGACTGAAACATTTACAATGTGAAACATTCCCAGTAGCAGAAACACTGTCAGGAACTGTCACAACAAATGTTTGTTAAATGTCTGGAATCTGGAGCTCAAGATCAATATCTTAATCTCAAGACTTCTGTTTATCTCAAACAAATGTTTTTAGAAGAAAACAAATGTAAAACTTCTCATTTTTTTTCGACAAATCATTTTTCTTAAAATGCTTGATGAATTATAAAGCTATAAGAAAAATCTACATCACTTAAAATCTAGTTTATGTGGAGAAAAGAGCTTGTCAGATGATATGCAAGCATGGTCTACTAGAATACCCATGAAATAAGTTGGAGGAAACTGGATAACAGTATCATAAGAGGCGAATGGTCCATGAATATATCTAGCTTTAAAGCAAAGAGATATAGGGAACCTCTCAAAAGAGGAGGGAAAGACCAGAGTTCGTTCCAGAACAATTGGATGATTCCGGAAGGTCCCACTCATGCAGCGAGAGGGTGGGAAGCAGCAGATGGCAGCAGCCAGGGCTTAAGGCGCGCTCAGAAAATCTGCACTGTGCTTTCAGTAATAGACGTTTTAAAGAGCAGGAAGGGAGTTAGAATATGCTTCAGTATGTAAGAGGGTTTGTTCTGCAAGGACAAATTCCTGTGTTCAAAATCCAAACACTCAGGTAAAAAGTTAGACATGATTGCTTGTGTCTGTGACCCCAGCATTCAAGGAGTGACAGATGGATCCCAAGAGCTTGTTGGCCAGGTGGATGAGTCAAAATGGCTAACTTCCAATTTAGTGAGACACCCTGTCTTAAGGCAATTAGGCAGAGAATGATAGAGGGAAACCTCCCGCTTACCCCTCTGGCCTCCACACTTGCACACACAGACACATATATCTGCATACTCGCACATGTATACTATACACAAAAGAGCAGGAAATGAGGGCCTATCTGGACAAAAGGTGGTAGATGCCTCATTGACAGGAAACCAGGAAAAGTCTAGGAGACCCTGTACCCCTAGAATTTTGCATCATACTGGAACAGCCACAGGATGCCATTTTTAGAAGACCCTTAGTTTATGGGTTGTTTGGTGGCCCAAGACCCCCGTGAACCACATGCTTGGGGAACTCGTAACAGATGTTACAGCAATGTATGATGAAACACGTTCATCAGAAAAGCTCTAGGCTGTAACCAGCAGCTGAGGCCACCTGTGAAGGACAGACACCAATGGGCCTGTTGTCTGTAGCTCATTTCCAGAGAAAGACTGAGCAGTGAGAACAGCATCTCTAACTCCTGAGAGACCTTCAAACAGCATACAAGCAAAATTTTAGTCAGGCATAGTGAAACAAACTGTAATCCCAGAACTCAGGAGTCTTGGCCTACATAATAAGACCTTATCTCAAACAATAAAACAATTGAACTAAACTAAAAGAATGCAGGAGAATAAGAGGATAAAGCAGAAAAATAAAGCAAATAGCAAAATAGTAGAGCTAAATGTGAGTGTGTCAATGATTACATTGAATGTGCATAATCTTAATGGATCATATATTAGAATAGACTGAAATTAAAATATCACAGTGAAACATTATTTTGATGCTGTATAAAAAAGGGAAAAGGTAAGTTAAAAATACCAACTCTAGGCTAGGCACATATCTCAATGGCAGAGTGCATGCTTAGTGGGTATAAGGTTGTGAGTTCAACCGTAGCACAAAAGACAAAACCAAATAAAAATAACCCATAAAACTGAGCACTGTCTACAAAAAGCTCGCTTCCAACACGAGGAAATAAATGAACTAAGTGGTGGGAAAAGACACATCAAGTCAATTCTAATAAAAAATAAACTGAAGTAATTATAGGATTGTCAGAAAACTGGTCTTCAAAGAAATTACAGTAGCCAAATATGACTATTTTAACAATAAAGAATTAATTCACTGAGAAGCTATCATACCATTATGTATATATGTCTTTGTTAGGTATTGCATGAATTCTATTTGGTATTATAATAAAAACCCAGGCCAGATATTAGGGAAAAGCTAAAATACCATAGTGATAGGGACCAAACCACAGCCAATTATTTCTCAGGCAGAATGGGGTACGTCCTGTCTCCACCAGTCCTCAGACTGATCGAGCATGCGGGCAAAAGCTGGAGAACTTCTGCCTTCTCCCGCCTTCTATT